>DWTZ01000121.1:0-10418 GCA_018246075.1 Lamproptera meges | reverse complement strand
AAGTGACAGGCCGTAGACGATAATAATAATATAGTAATATAATTTTAGTAAGTAAGCAAAATTGATTTAATTTTTAGCATTGTTACTTACTGATAAGTTATTATGCAATTTCAAAATAAATCATATTATGTCAAACTACATTTTATTGACAAGAAGCCAATAAAAGATATAAAATAAAAAAAATATTATTTGTTTTACAATATTTTTCTTTACTCTGTAGTATAAAAAATATTATTTACTCTAATAAGTTGTTATTAAGAAAATTAAATATTACTTTACTACAAGTAAAGTTATATTTAATTAGAAAATTTTATATTTTTGTTTTAAATTCAAAATATTAAGTTAAACTGTTTAACAAAAGAGGGAAGTCGTATTAAGCCCTTTTACTTTTGCAATTCTAGTTCTGTATATGAATTTAACATGTTATAAGTTCTAGGGTAAATTCGAAATAAAGAATTATACGGTCCTGTTCACTTTCCCGCGTTCCTACATCTACGATTTATTCCCCCGCTTCGAAAATTTAATCCGGCGCGAGGATGCGTCGCTCTATTTGTAAACATTGTTTTCGCGCCAGTCTGCGCTTATAAACAGACACGGTTTTCACTTGAGCCGTCTACCTGGCGTTGGGCGATTGTTCACGGAATCGAACCCGCACCGCATCCAGGTAGGAAAATGTGCCGAAAAAAAAGTGCGGGGGTGTATGACGGGGACAATAACTAATTGTCGAACTGGAATAAGCCTCAAGGCCAATGCATCCTTTAAAACAGTTCGTACTCGTATCCAGACTTCAGTCTAGTATCAGGCCTCGCGGTGAACACTTCCCGCTCCGTCGTTAGGAGTGTGCTGTCGCGAGCTGTTTGTAAATACAAGGGGTCATCACCCCTTGTGTTTAAATTTTTTAATATAGTTATTTTCATTTTAATATAGTTTAGTGTCGGCTTAACATAGTTAGCTCTTTAGTGAAAATTTGTGCAATACATGTGAGGTAATTGGCATTCGATTATAATATAATTTAATATTGTTTGTTATTATTTCATTTAATTATTATCTATTGTTTAATATTTTTTTAAATTTAGTATCATTTCGAAATATTTTTTTTAAACTTTTTAAAATTTAATTAAAAAAAATTTTTTTTTTCGGCCAATTATATTATAAAAGTAAATTTCTTTTGTTTCAGACGGTGTGCGTAGAACCCGTCGCGCGCATCGTCCTTGTGATAAGGGGCTCTGTGATATCGTAAAGTTCGTCTTAGCTTTAAAAAAAAACTAGTTAGTGTTTAGATTTATATACAGATTAAAAATAATTATAACGAGAATGTCGCCGCCGCCGATGGACCCGACCATACTGCACTTTGACATCTGGGAGACGATGGACGACGTTACCATGGAGATGACTCGGACCTCCGAGTTCTGGAACCAGGTGGAGTACGAGGTGGACAGATTGGACCTGGTACCGCCCGCCGATCTTAGTCTGACTGACAGCGACACTGATTGGCGGATCACCGACACGGACGAGCACAAGGACAACATTGTCCACCACGACTGCATGTGGGCCGGCTCCTGCGTTGACTCCGGCCACCCGTCTAACACCTTCGTGCCGTCGGACCTGATCAGCGCGCATCCTGGTCAAAGTCTACTGCGTAGAGACGTCTCCCCGCAGCGGCCCGAAACTCCGCCCTCGTTGGATGGTGACGAGCACCCCTGTCCCTTCGAGCATGTTGTGGATGTCGCCGGTGCCGCTCGACGTCTCCTCAGGGATTCCGCAGCGGTAGCCGCTGACCACTCCTACACTCTGGCGAGACAGCGCATCGACTACCTGGGCGTCCAGACGCCGTCTGACTCTTGCGAATCAGGTAGGTTGATTGCTGAGGAGCGGGTTTCGACCATTCGGCTGACAGGATAGTTTTTTAGCTGGCTTGTTATCGCCCTTAAATCAATCTGTGCTAGTGTATATCGCAATAATTGCGTATACGTGTAATTGTATAAGACGCAGGCGTGGTGCCGGGAGCGCGGGAAACTGCGCGTATCGACCGCCCTCCCCTGGACCCCTCGCATCCCTCCCCCACCCCTCAGTCTAGACGCACCCGCGCCTTCCGGAGTCCCATCCGACCTTGAACGTCCCAACCTTCCTTAATGTCAAACCTTAGCATCCCGCGGGATGGATAATTAGCCTCGCTGTCCGTCATCAAATACGATATATTTACCTCTCGATGCTCTGTTAAATTTATATTCGCACTATTTTAAGGCGTATACGTAGTTTTTCCCATTTAGACTCCATTGGCACATACGTAATTCAAATTACCCACCGGATTTGTCTTAAAACGTATCGGAGAGGAATCTGCGTTAATGTTTTTTTTTTTTATTTATTTATAAACATCACATAAGCGCACGATCGACGTTTATTGCGTACAACCCGTGTAATGATGGCCGTTGTGAATTGCAAAATACGTACTAAATTAGCATTATTTATTGTTCTGACGCGACCTATGCTCTACGGCACGAGCGGCTACAACAATGTTATTATATCTTGGCAGTTTATCTAGTGTCGATATCGGGCGAGGTCGGAACGATTCGTACTGGCGCCGGATCATTAGATATTACAAACGGATGTAATAGTACAAACTAATATTTTCGCAACAATAAACTTTTAAAGAGTATATAAAATATGTATAGACTACATGAAGATAAAAGGCGGCAAATTTGGCGATGCAAAATGGCGACCGGTTTAGTAGTAGGGTTGTATCGGTATTGTCGGGTATTTCCTAGTAATGTGGCGCACAGCGTCCATCGTCCGCGCCGGGAATGCGGCGGAATGAAATGGAATCTCATTGAAGTGGCCCCCGCGACCGGTTCTTGGTCTAGGCTAGTGCCATAGACAGCCCGTCCGTCGGTGCGCTGTGAATAGTCAATTACCGTTGTTCGACCAGACTAAGCCGACACGGGTACAATCCGATACAGCCTGGATATTAAAAGCATAGAACGAGTTGTACGCTCTAAATACATTAATCCGATAAATAATTGCAGCTGTCGTCTATATTTTTTTCTATAGTTTAGTAGCATCATTATTAGGCTATATATTAATTATATAAACCTAAATAAGAACGCGTCAAAACATCGTAATGCAAACAATTAAATATGACCCTAACATAATTTATCGTATACAGGCTGCCCTATCGAGTCGAGTCGCAAGCCGCGTCGCGTCACTAGCGTTCCAAATTTAAAAAGCGCGCCATTTTATCGCGCTGAACGCCGGCCGGCAGTTTTCGCGCCAACACGACTGTTGTACTATGCGCGCGGTATTACGTTCTATTTAGTGCGTACTACGACCGATAACGGCCCATTGTGAGGGCGAAGGTATTCCGTGTTGTTATTTGTTTGTTTAGAAATTGCGCGGACATCGCAGACGTTGATTATCGGAACTGTTATAATTACCAAGGCAACCTAATGAACTTTAGACAGACAGATGACCGAGTTAAACGGCTCTAGGTGCTTTTGACCTAGCTTTATCTAGACAGATTGCGCAGTCGGGCTCGTGATTTATGACGTACAAATTCTAGGTCCCTTACCGGAGCTAAGTGGGCCGGCGGCTACGAGTTGCAGAGGTCCTTTAAGGGGCTTTAGGGCATAGATCCGGTTCGGCCCCCCGAACTGCGCCAAAGCGTGTCGGGGTCGACCACTCTTAGTGCGCTACATTTTCGTACAGAACAGCTGATCTATTTTCGTGCGCTGACGTAAATACATAGTAAGCAATGTTAAAACACAATCACTTGAATAAACATTTGCTTAACACACTTAATAGTCGTGTCAGCGTGGCAACAGTGTGAAAAGTTCCGTCGAAATTCGGGCCGTCGTCATGAGGAGCGATCGGGCAGTTTGGGCGGGAAAATTTCGCGCCATTTGGCGATGATTATGCGTTTCCGTTTGCGTTACATTTATCATTCGCTTATTATTTAAAAAAAAATGGCGTTGCGACTCATTTCTTTTATGGCGATTTTATCGAGCCCAGCGTTAAGGACGGCCTCTGCGCTAAAGCAATTTACGCGGTACTCTGCGTAACAAGCTGTGACCTAAATATGCACAGTATTGGTTTAGAAGCCTAACCTAGGCCTAACGAGGGCGAAACATTATAATGGCAGTTTATTTTCTGAAAGCGGTTATCACTGGCGATTGGCATTGGCGTTTCCGATAAAGAATTGGGTTTATTGCATGATTAGTAATATCAGCCTACATGTTGCAGTTGAAGAATTTATCTACACCTATCACTTATTATGTCTTGTGTATCGAAAAGTTTATAATACCTCTGGTGAAGAAACCCAACCGAAACGTCCGTTTATCAATCTATAACTCGACTCATCACGATGTCCACACTGCGTCGTAGAAGCATCGTAAAACGCCGAGCGGGAATGGCCTTGCCTTATCGCCGCGGTATTGTTAGATATTTTAAAACAATCGCAGTGTACATATTTTAAATGGCGATAAAAATGCGTCGCTAAAACGTTTCAGCGTTACTAACCGTACGCTATCACGGTATTTTAATTTGCCAACATACCGGTTTGTGGGGCAAGCGTTATGTGAAATTACTGAAAAACCTAATTGTCAGGGTGGTAAATTCCAGCTTGTGTAACTTTGAAGTGGTTTCATCACTGTCAGATACTAGAAGAACGTGAGCGACGGGCGAATCCGCGGTCGAAGGCTAGTGTCGAATCGCCCGTTCGGCCCCATCGCGGCCTTGTGAACGAAACAATGTCGATAACACGCTCATTGTCACACTAACACAAATTCGTCGCCTTATCAGAATATATATATATATATAAAAAATCGTTCCCCAGTTTGATAAAGTCGACCCGGCAACTAGATACAATAAATCGCCTTGATCTCACCGAAACGTCTTTTATAATTCGCTAAATTTTCATTCTGATATCGCTAATACATTCGCATTCTCGACATTCGCATAAATTAACATTCGTACATGGTAACACGATGTGGGTCCGCCGGTTAGTTGCAGCCGAAACGAATGTCTGCGCGAATCGTTGATTACCTGTTGCCACCTCGGCTACGGAAAGTTACCGAACCGCCTAAACGCGTCATTCCATTCGAAAACGCTCAATTTCAAGAATATTCAATATGTGTGTCTGTGTGTGTGTGTGTGTTTGAATTAAAATTAACGAATTAGTTAAGAAGCGACGAGACTTTTAAATGTTCCCCCGATGTTAATAACGATGAGGCCTTTTCGAGTTTTGGATTACGGACAAACGAAACCGATCTGGGTGACGCAATACAGCTTGATCGCTACATTATACAGTTATTTTCAGACCAGTGACATTTTCAAGCATCTATTATACTTTTACTGGTGGTATTTGAAAATCACAAAACTCGCTCCGCCCTGGTTTTTACTACGCATTAGAATAGTTTTATATTCATTCAATTCGTGAGCGACATTAAAATATATATCAAATAAAATTTTATACAAATGTGATGTATAATGTGTAAATGTTACTTTTATATATTTTTATATATTATAAACACGTAACTGGTTTTTTAATCTTGTCAAATTACGTCGTCGTTCTATTCACGTGAATGGTATTAGAAAAAATTGCGCACTAAACATTGTTTATACAAATCATAAACGACCTTGTGATAGGGCTTCGGAGGTCGTTTGTCAATTTAAATATACACAACGTGAAGTTTCTTAAATTATCATTTATTTCCATATAAAAGTATCTAACTTAACTTAATATTTAGATCCGTTCTGATAATTTCATTAACACAGTACGTGTCTGGTGATTTTTTATTGATATCGTACGCCCGTGAACTTCCTAGCAGCCGCGCCAAGGCCGCCCAATCGATCCGGCATCATGGCCCGTATATAATACCACTGCCTGATTTAGAAGGCGGCCGGTCTCAAGCACCCAGCACTGCCTAGGTGACCGACTTTTCTAGGTTGCGTAATACACCAAAAATACCACCGACGACGCGTCGGCGAATGTTTATACGGATCTGTACGTCTTTAGGATGCCTTAATAAGTCATTCCGAATTCGTCTACCCCGTGGGACGTCCAGTATGATGTAATACGCCATTCTGATCGCAATAAATTGGTAAACGATTGTTTAAAATGGTACGGGTACATTAGACGAGCCGATCTTAAACGATTGGTATGTCCAAATATCAACCGCCTTTTTTAGCGAATATAACTGTTCGAAGATGTTACGCCCGGCATTCGGTTACAATACAAGCAATTGTATCAGCACCTTAGAAACCACCAGCCTCATAAGCTTATTAATTCATAAACGCCATACTCGACTACAGGATGTTCTAAAACTGAACTCTGTCACGCTCACGCGACTCGCTATCAACGGTTACGTCTAACCAAGGCCAATTCGCGGAATCTCAAAGATTATCATTTCAAACGGAATTAATTCTTTATCGAATGTGCATATACTACGATACGGCGCACCTTGCTTACTATTATCGTAAACTCATTCGACGCCGATTAGGCGTTTTATTCCTACTTATTTGATAATAGACATGTTACAAGTTTTCGAATGTGTGTCAAGACACGTAGTATACGTGGACTTTACTAAATGTATACTTCGGCTGTTGTTTTGTAAACACCCTGTACAGTATAGCGTGCAATGCGCTCACGGCATGATAATTTTTAATTATCGCGTTCAAATGCCAGTGAACTTGGCCTCGGCAGTCGAAGCGTGGCGGTGCTGGTCCCCACTCTTGTGGGTCACACGTCTGGCGAATGAATACTATACAAACATGAGAAATTATGGAGATGTGTAAAATATAACGATAAACGTATACATCGAACGACCGGAATAATGTTTGCGTCGGCAATAACTTTATTACGTTTATTTAATTTTAATTTAAAGTCGAAAAAATTCACGATCGAGCAGTTATACTGTTATGAATGACAGTAGTGGTAACAGGTCGAAAATTGTTGTGAAATTGGATTTTTTTGAAGAAGGCTTTTATCCAATAGGGGAACACTAAAACTGCATTTGTTCATTACATTTGTTACAAGTACCATTTAAAAAACATTGTTATTTAACTTAACGTGAACTTGTTAAACGCAGTTAGTCACGCGTTTAAAAAAATGAAAACGCTACTTTACCTCTTAAATAATCTTTGTAAATCAAATCCAGATATAACGGTTTAAAATTAGTTTCAGACCAGCTTCATTGAATACACGATATGTGCACATAACGTAGCTTAAACCTTAGAGAGATATGTGCGCGCCTTATTTCTAAACGCCGCCGGTTCGTTTGAGCCGCACCCCGGTAGCCTAGAATTCGATTTATTCGTGTTACCAACTAAATCGGCGTTTACGACTTTGTTAAAATTAACTCATAAATGATACGGTAGGAATTCTGTTACGAGACTAACTTGAGCTACAGTATAGTCCTGCCAAAAATATCCGTCCAATTATCCAATACCCTTGTTATTAATTCTTCGAAATACATGCGAGTATGCATTAACTACAAGTTGCACTAATGAAGATCAATTAGGGTTAATTTTTAAAGTTTTTTTTGTCACATATTACTGTAGTACATTATATATTATATAGTAGATTATTTGCAATTATTTATAATTTTTTTGCTATAATCCAATAATCCGCCATCTACTGGAATTTAAGAGCAGGATTAGTGAGATTACATTGTGTTATTCTAACAAGTGTCAAAGGCTTGAAGACGGCATTTTTGATATTTCCCCTCATCTAATGCAAGAGAAAATAAAATTGTTTTTTTTTTTATCAGAATACAGCTGTGCCTTACTTATTATACTTCCTTATAATAAACCATACCACCATATCTATTGCCAAATTCGTTTGTGACTCATTGGATTTCTCACGACGTAGACAGTACCTGGGTGACTAATCTCTTCTCGAGTGGGCTAACAAGCATGCACTCGTTGTCTAGTATCATTGTTTATTGCTATAGTTGTAATCTCGAACTCGGTCAACTTAAATCTGATGAAAATAGTACTTTGACGAGTAAGTGATCAAAAGTGAATGAAGTCACTCATGTTTACGTTACGGACGAAGACAAAAAAAAGTTACTCTCGAAAGATGCATAAAAAGTTCTTTATATATCCTCATTAGACTCCTTCATTACTTGAGAAATTTCAATAATATTTTTTTTTATTGCAACATTATTTTATTTGTCCATTATTTGTTAGTAATAATAAACTATTAGCTCAAAACGACTCTAACAAGATGGCCATATCTGTCGGTTTGACTTTTTTTTGCAAGTTATTTTTTTAAGTAAAATACGATGAAATTGAATTTTACGTACTTTTCTTTTGGACACTAGCAGTGTACTATAAAATGTATGATGTAGAATATCACTTTTACGTTAGATGGAACTATCTGTGATGCATTTTGATAAAATTAGAGCGGCGCGCAGATTCGCGTTTAGCGCTGTCGATATAACGGGCGCACTAGACCGGGGCCGGCGACAAGGGGCCCCGTATCGCTTACGCTGAAAATAATACCGTCGCTCAATCGGCGCCGAGGATTCACCCCACGCGTCACGACGGACGCATTTAGACCGTGCGATGATCCGCGCGGCAATGCGGAAGCGCGCAATCTCCATCCCAATTCGCGAATCGCGCCCTTGAAAGCGAACCGGCCTACCCACGCGACCGGTTTTCTATTTCGAAGCGATCGACGCGGACCTCGGCCGATATCGGGAAAACGCTCGATACCAACGAAAGTACCGCGTTTAGAAAATACTTGGTCATCATTGTAATGGCATTCGATATCCTGCTCATTTGGGAGCCCCAGCTCAATAGCTTCGGCTCTAGAGAATGCAGGTACATTATAACAGTGAGGCGCCCGTGTTGAGGCAGTTACCATTGACGCCACCAACTCCGTACGTCTCTCACATTCCTACGTCGCGAAGATAATGAATCGGCCCCACCGTTTTGTAAAGGCGATCGGGCGGCGTGTTGCTATGCGATTGCGCCTTGGCAACAGTAACAGGTTTTACTGGTTTCGAATAGCTCGCGTGTCAGCGTTAAGTAAGCGCGCTCACCAATCCGATGTCGTTATCGCCGTTCTCTATCGGACATCAAACGCATTCGACAGTTAATTCCGACTCGCCGACGGCACCGAGGCCGGAAAGCGTGTCCCCCGGTTGATAACCCGGCGTCCATTGAGTGCGGACGCTGCGGTAGAAGCCGCGCACGCGCTCTCGTTTTGGCGCGAACGGCCGTGACGTCAGCCGTCTGGATCGATGTCCACAGACGCTGCGGTAGTACGCCGGGGTCGACGCCCTCGCCTAGCCTCCCCTCGCCCGCGACACCCTCTCGCCACCCACCTGAATACTGCAGCCGCATCCCTACACCACATCCAGCCCCGCAATTGTGTATAGACGACGCTACAACAATCGGCCCGCCTTTTATGGCGCTGCGATCATAACGAGTGGCGCATGAATGAAAGCATCTATCGTTCGAAACTTTTAATGCACTCTTTCGAATAGCTTTACGCGATAACCGAAACTCAACTTTCAGATGAGGTGAGAGAAGTTTTCGATATGGTTTTTCACGACCGTTGTACTGAACCAACTTTCTTTTGTTGCAGAGGAGGAGATTGACGTGGTATCCGTCGGAACGACGCACCAGCCGTTGGCAGGCGTCACCCAAGTGCGAGTCGAGCCGCCACCGAGGTCGCCGTGCTCGCAAGGGCACTACGTGGAACCGATGCCGCGTCCCATCGCACGGAAGCGCCTCGTGCCCCCGTCGGGTGCGCCCACCCCGCGCCGCAGGGCCCGAGGGCCCGGTCGCCGTGGTCGCCGCTCAAACACAGACACCGACTCGGAGGCCGAGTCGCCAGAGACCGAACGGCGCTCGATCCACAACGACATGGAGCGGCAACGCCGCATAGGCCTCAAGAACCTCTTCGACGAGTTGAAAAAGCAAATCCCGGCCACCAGGGACAAGGAGCGAGCCCCCAAGGTCGTGATCCTCCGCGAGGCGGCGGCCCTCTGCCGCAAACTGCGCGAGGAGGAGCACGAGCGTGAGAGCTTGAGGAAGCAGCAGAACAAGCTGGTGACGAAGCTGCGCAAACTGCGCATGATGGTGTCCCGCTACCGCTCGTATTGAGCGCCCGGCTGCCGCCAACGGTATCCGTCACGCCCGGAGGGGCACTGGTATCCACGTGACAATTGTGGAATTGGACGCTCAGTAAGTTCGCCTAACGCGTGTTATCGCACCACCCTCAAGGATCTACGGCCCCACGTCGAGTCACGCTGCACTTTTACGGCTCGAAGCTCTTCATTTGCTCAATCTAGGTATCGCGGCGCGATAGTGGGCCGTAAAACTGTTTGTCACCCGACAAATCCGAGATTTCCTCCACATTAGCTGACACGATAGCTACAGACTGCTTCGGAAACTTTTAGACTGGTTTATAC
>DWTZ01000120.1:0-10439 GCA_018246075.1 Lamproptera meges | reverse complement strand
GCTTGGAGCGAACAATTCATTACCAGGGTGTGTTATCGTTTAGATAGCAATTACACATTTTGCTAGTCTTTTGCTTTTGCACACCAACGTTCCTTAACTTTATTTACAGACAAATGATTTTTTTATGAATGTGTATACTTTGTCCCATGAAATATTTTGCTGTTCTTCTGAGTCTCGTTGGTGGAAAAACAAGTTTATGTTTATTTTTAGTATTTATGTTAACAATATCACAACTCTTAAGGATTCTTTGGGGCCCAGGTTATAGACTGCTCGAATCGCTCTTTTTTGAAGTACAAAAATCGGATTTGTATCAGCCGCGTTTCCCCACAGTAATAATTCATATGACATTACACTGTCAAAATAGCTTAAATAGGCCAAACGGACTGTAAGCACATTTAGGCACTATTTATATACTATTAGTTTTCCTACACTTTTCCCTTGTTTTACTTAAAATAATCGCTGTCAAAGTAAGACATTTCACGTAACATAAATAATATAGCTAAGCTTATCTACAGCTTATGTAATAGCTTCGATATTCAGTTTTTGTTAGTTTTATTCGGCTTAAATAATTATATACTTAGCATTAAATTGTATTACTGAATAAGAAGTTGAATTGTAATGATTAAAAAATTGAGAATTAACAGTAGTTGCAGTTGAAATAGAAATCACAAAAATAACCGATAATCGATGCTGGAGAATTCAAAATCTTTAAACGAGTGGTAAATTTTATTTTTATTACTCAATCTTAAGGAAATCAAAGCGAATACAGTTACGTTAATCATTAATTAAAAGCCGTTGCACAATTCACACGCTAAATTCTTACAGTTTAACCTTAAACAATAGCAGTGTTGTTTTTAATCGGCAAAAACTTGAGGACATACATTGTCACAACAAATAATTCACAGTATTATTTCTACAAAAAGATGATATGCAGAATCCAAATGCGTAGTTCTATTGGACGTGCAACTGGTACCGTCAAGGCCAAGTCTCAAACGACAAACAAAGCCGTTAAATAGTAAAACGGCAAGATAAGGCTTATGCAGCTACCTCATATAACCTATTACCTATACGTGTTTGCACTTTGATTCTTTGATTTATCTTACTGAGAAATATATGATTAAAGAAATCACAAAATAGTGGAATCCGCATTTGGATAAAATTTATAGCAATAACTTTTTATCTATCATATTAAAAGGTATAGTTGAAACGTCTATAATACTCAATATATGTTTTAAATGATAGCAGGAAATAATAAGCTTTTGGCCTATGCTCTTACCATGCAAAAAGTTGAGAATATTAAAACCAATTAATTAAGTGATTAATTAATAAATAAAAACTAAAAGATTTTTTCGAATGTCCCAAGAATTCCAATTTCCAAGGTAAAGTGGGAAATTGTTGGATTCTTGACGTTCATAAGTGCTCAGTAGAGCCTAAATTGAATTCATTTTTGGACTTTTTTTTAATTCGTCCTGAGTGCTGAACTTAATTAATGCTGTAGCCACTAAATAATTCTTAGTGGGAGCATAAGTTACATACATAGTTCAAGATTTAAAATTTTCAAATAATAGCCTGATATATTTTTAATAACTTGAAGTTCTACTCTATTACAAATTTTCGATTTAATGTTATCGAGTAGCGTGTCGTTACACTGTTATGATTATTTGCCAATTTAAATCATATCTTTTTCATTAATTTAAAACAATACATTTGCTTAAATACCGAAGTAACAAACAGTTTACAGACATTTAACTCACGTGGTACAACTTAACCATCTTCTCTATTGAATTAAAAATAAACGCGATAAAATCCGTTGAAATTCTTTTATTGAATAATGTTATGCAATAAGTATGTTGTTGTAAATTAAAGTAATAACAATAAAGTATCATGTTAATTTCTTGCGTGACTTCCTATTAAACGGACAAGGAGAGCATAAATAGCCCCCGCTTGCCGAACAACATCGGCAACTTCTTACCATCATATATAAGGGCGCGTATCGAATGTGAGGCTATGTATCGCGATAGCTTGGTCCACAGCGTCAGCAACCCTTATTCTGCAACAATGAGGACGGTAAGCTATTTTCAGATATAAGAAAGTCGCCTGATTGGCCGCTTCGATCTGACATCGATCGCCTTAATGTGCTGTTGTGTTGTGCAAGTGACAACATGAAGCGGGTTTAAATTAATTATTAATATTAATTGTACCGATTCAAAGTAATGCTATTCTTAAGCATGAATAATATTTGCAAAGTAGTGCTCATCATTTTTGAGTCAATGTGTAAGCCTGATGTAAAAGTATACCAATTTATTTAAATATTTTGATTTTGACGCCTTCACTCTCTCGTTATTTTAATGTTCTATGTTTTTTATTGTCGCTACATTAACATAAAAATAAGCTTTTAACTATATTTCAGACAGCACATATTCAGTTTGTCACTGATGTTTTTATGTGATAAATATAAGACAAAATTTCTGGCGTTTACCGCTTTGCCATGTATTTTAACAAACTGCTATGCAAAATAGTCGGTTATATTTAAGACACTCCATAGCATATGACTTGTGTCCCGGTGTTAGTATCGCAACGTAATGGGGTGAGCGATTGCGGGAGCTACGCATGCAGAGCACGTAGAGCGCGGAGAAATTACGCGCGTCGATCCCGTCTATCCCGCAGGATTCGGTCAATCGATGCCTCTCCAAGGGATCGTAGGCTGCTATCGGAGGCACTAGTCTCGCCACTCAACAGTCCCTGTAAAAGCTTGAATCATAAAGATTCTCGAGATGACCAGAAGACATTTTCAAATTTACCTAACTGTACAGAACAATTATTATATTTATATATTATTAATTAATATAAAATCTAGTTAAAACGCATCTGTATGAAACTAATAATACAAACCTAAAACCGATTTTGCGGTCCAAGAACTACTTTATTATTCAAACATTAAACATTTTTCAACTATACAAATACAATTATATTCTTGCTCACTATATTTTGATTCTGGATTTTTTTATAACATTTGCACTGAAATTATTCTACCTTTTTATTGACTTAACTCTGTGAGAACAACAGACTTGAACAAAAAAATACTATACTTATATAACACAGCAATAGCAATCAACTCTAATCGTAAACATCTGATTAAGTTACGATTAATGGTGCCCTGCTTAATAGACGCTCCGGCCATGGGCGTAATGTGCCCCCATTTAGACCGGGGCTGTAGTCACGGCCAAAGTGAGACGCGATCCGGCACCGAGACGGCATAACGCGAAAAAATATAATTCGGTGGAGTCCCTCCGTGCGTTAAAGACCACCCCAGCCACCCTGGCTCGCTCCCCACGGCCGCGCTTTATGCAACGTGTACGTGCGTGACAATCACACTTTATTGGCCGGGACGCGAAATTGAATGGATCGAGTCGAGACCGACGGGTGCCGAAACTGATACCAATCTCTAGTAGGAAAAATCTCGCTAGCGAACTATGTTTGGCTTGATTCATGTGACGCGATCTTCACTAAGTGGAGCTTAATTATTAAAAATTAAATTAATAATCAGTACATTAAGTGAGTGCAATATGATCATGGTAAAAAAGTTCTATAAAATATATTCAAGTACAGCAGTGTATACAACAAGTATTGTATTAGTATTATTTTCATTGAATTAAGTACGTTAATGAAAAACTGAAATATTATTAATTAATACTTTCTGTTGCTTACGCGAATACTATGAAAAATGATAAAGAATTTACGGATTTTATTACGTTTAATTACATTACAATTATTTAAAATTATACCCGACGATTCAAACTCTTCCCAGAGTCCATGATCATGAAACAGACCCCTGTCATATTATTAATTAATCATAAAGATATCACATTAAGTAAGGATGTATATGAACACCAAAAATAAAAATCACATCAACACAATGTTTGTAATTGATATCTTATAATAGTTTAGTCACATAAATGGAGACAGTAATACCATTTATAACATGTTTTGGCTTTTAAACAATTATATTCGTTTGAAATTCATTCGAAATATGCACCGTGCATCGGATTGATGGTGGACGAGGTGTCCCGCTCCCGCCACGAACAGGGACCCTCCCGCGGCACGTACAATCCTCATCCCAATAATTCTTTTTAAATGTGAAACGTTATTTTTCTGACAGCCCACTGATTTTGGATATGCCCCTGTCCTCCGACGTTATTTCGCTTCTTGAAAATATTTTGAGAATCTACAAAATAACTTACACAAATATGTTTACAACGGCACTCTTCTCGGTAATTTTATGTAGTCTAAAATTTAATCTGTGTATTGTGCCGAATAATGTTATAAACGGTATTTTTAAAACACAAATTTCAATCAAAAATTAAAAATTCAAATGCTTTCAAAATGTATCTCTTTGAATTTTCGAAAGTTTTTTTTTATTTACATTTTTGAAACGGATACTAGTTTATAGTGCGATAACAGATTTCCCCTTGGAGACTGTTTTTGATTAAAGTGTGTTAGTATAGAGAACAAACGGAAATAATCCATTTGAATGTTGCACAACAGTTTATACTGTTTTGATTTTCTGTATTTTATTTTAATTTCATGCATTTGTTAGGTAAATAAATACATATTTATATTTCAAACATAGCCTCGATTTTTTAAATTTTACCAGTGACATTTTTTTTATTTTGATATCCAAAAACAATATTAAAAGTCTATATATCAACAAAGCTGTTTAGAGACACTCAAATAATTAAACAATTAAAACTTTTGTGAAACATGGCACTGAAATTCTAATATGCGTGATAATAATGCGTGAAACGACATAAAATTATAAGACTCACGTGAAAACGGTATTTTGGCCGACTAGTTTCGGACGTATTGAAAGTCCATCATCAGGATGAGTGTATCTCGCACTCTTGTTTCAATGATCTGAAAGTAGTCGCCAACAATACCGATTTCACGTGATTTTAGCCGTCAATAAATTATTATTTCAATACAAAAAAGTTGTGCTTACTTGATTCTTAATTGTGCTTGCTGAGATTAAATAAATTGCCAATCTTGCCCACATTTAGACTGTTAATTAAGTTGTAATAACTGTTATTAACAATTTTTATATATCCAATAAAATGTTTGTTTGTCCACCTATCCAAACTTTTCTAAAACTTCTGATAAGAATTCTTAATAGTAAAGTACACCGAGGTACGTTCTTCCCCGCACAAATTCACATCAAAAAAGTGGAATTTACGATGCAATACATTCGAATGAAGATAAAAATGAATATGACAGCAATGCTAGTGAATTATTAATTCTTCTTCGGATGATTCTAACGTCCCGCTGAGATTCAGATGATATTGTACTCATTAACATCCAATCTAATGCGACAATAAAACTAATAAAACCCATTCGAGAACGTTTTACTCATATATAAGAGAAACCTGAGCGAAGTCAACGTTTTAGGAGCTTTTACTTTAATCGTAATGACACGAGAGTGATTCTGCATTTTAATCGATGCCATTCGTGAATTGTTGTTAAAAGCCGTCTTGATGAATAACACGTTTACCTTATAGAAAGTGGTGGTGGTTTTACGTACGTTAAATGCAGTAATGACATACTGCTTGTAATAAATTAATTTGCGAGTAAACCGAAACACGTCAGTATTCATAGCACTCTCTGGTTCCACAAAAAGTATTTACGAATGTTTTTAATGGAAAATAAGTACAATTTTAGTAATGACCACTATCTGAATCGGTATGATATTTGTTATGTTGCCGTTTTCTTACATAAAATAGCCGTTAGGAGCCCGTTGGAAGTGAAAAGAGGGACGAGTGCCACCGCAAGTGAGCATCTCATGTATCGGCATAAATCATAGCATTTACTCCACAATTTCGCCGCTACACTTAAGATGTTCTAGCCAACGGACGTAAATACTGTCATCAGAGCTATCGCCGCGCGATGCAAACGCGTCCTTACCTCCCGCTTCACAAGTGTCATATTCCGATGTTTCTGATGGCGAATAAGTAAATATTGGAAATGAGGAATCTATCCAACACTGCGGTAAGTAATCTTGAATTATTGATGCGGAACGCGTCGCTCGTTGTACGTCTATTTTTACGAGGTCGCTTCCTCCGATACTCGGGGCGGCTTTTTATGGCTCTAATATATTTCATGCACTCGTTTCGGGAAAAAATTCGGGAATCAATTGGACGGATTGAACGATATGGGCCTAAGCTGCTGATTTCTGATGGCGGAACGCCGACAGGCATAAACGTCCCTCTAATGCCGCACTAACTGAATGCTTAAAAGGATGAAGTTTTCCCTACAGGACATCCAATTGACTGTATAAAGAAATGTATGGGTTTTATGTAAATATTTGATAATTTGGGGTAACTGAGATATATCAAACAGTTAACATAAATTATAATTAAATTCAGTAGGAACACAATAAAACTAGAACGAAATGCAGTGTCGGAGATTTAATAGTCACCGCTGACTAAACGCGAGGCATAAGCAACATATCTAGACAATGTTCGCGGGAGCTATATAAGTGGTGTGCGTTGCGAATCAAATGTTTATTGTGAACAGTATCGGAAACAGGTTCATTTCATTAACTAACTAGCAGAACGGCATTCTCTGCCACCGCTTTAGTTACGTCGAGCTGCTAGTCTGCATTTAATAGATCATAAACTACAGTTTAAATCTAGACTTATTTGTTTCAAACTAAAATCAATATTTCATTTAAAGGAATTTTAGACTTTGTTCAATTTTATTGAGACAGATTAAAAAAATCTTGAATTTCAACACAACGTAGAAAACAAAAAAGTTACTGACGTGAAAACACTTTTAACAAATCTCTTTACATTTTAAGGAATGTATTAGAAATCTAAAACAATGTTATTTAGTATAAGTTTTTAAATTAACCCATAATAAAACGCTGTAGTACATAATTTTTAAAAATTTGTAGTTCGAAAGTGCGTAACTAATTATTTGTATATAATACCTTTGCTTATACCAATAACTGTCACCTATAGCATAGTACCGACCTTAGTATCGACAACTAATGTGGTCTTTGTTGCAGAGTCTGTATCGTATAGGTACATCACTAGCCTTGTTATGATCTGCGCGTAGTGTGCATATAAACAGGCAGTTTATGTTTCCCGATTCGATTCGAGAACCACTCGTCTGTACCGCTGATTACCACATAATCCTACGGCGACTTGAAATGTCCGCATAAACTGTTCGCTTTACTACTAATGGACTCGGCTCCTTGATAATTCTAATCGTTGGTTAAAAGAATTTCAGAGTTTTTACCGTGTTCGAATGATAACCATCATCCGCTGAGAGCTTGCACTAAAATAACAATTTATACTTTGGAATAACCAAGAATTGAACATTTTGTAGTTGCCAAGGAAGGAGGACAAAACTTATTATTTTCGTTTATGTTGTTAATATTACTAGCCTCAGCTTTATTTGGTAGCATCTAAGAGGCTAAGAGATAAGCATTTTGGGCCTCTTCTAGTGTAGCCATTCCAATTGCAATCGCTTTTACTCATTTGTTGTATTCAAATAGACAATTAAATAACCGCACCGCATTTTAAAGACAATGTTTTCGCTGTTTTAAGTCATACTTTTCTATATTTAACAGACTTTATTACAGAAAACAACAAAAAAACTTTCTTAGCTGTCTCGATAACGTCAATCAGATATTTCTTAATTGAGCAGGCTTTGTTTCTTCTTCCTTCAGGGATATTCCCTGGACGGAGTCTCGGAGGTAAGCTGAGCAAACTGGGTGTGCCACGGTCCGTATACACCTGCGCCAGCCGCCGGTCATCGCAGCCCTAATTAAATTATTTCGACCGACTTTCGGCCGCACAGCCTCAAGCTACTGCCAAAGATTAAAACGAAGACAGCAATTTGAACAGTTTGTGCCGAAAATATTTTGTATAATATATTTACTGCAAGTACAAACCACCTTACCTACGAAATAGCTCATAATAATTTATGATCATTATCTAAACAAAGCTTAACAAAATATAAATAATAATCTGTTAACGATTTATTGCTGATATGTATGTTTAGAATTAGTTTAGGTTAGGTCGTGCGAAAATATTACATCGAATCGAAAATTTTATGATATGGTTGAACCTTGGTAAGTTAGATTTAATTTCATTTTTAATTTCTGTTAGTATAGACATTTAAAAAAATATTCATCGTGCAAATTAACAAACAGTCGCATCTGTACCATTTTTCGATCGCTTGTCTATGAAGAGCACGTGCATCGAACGTCTTGGGAGAACTGGCGTTTTATTACAACGCTATGCCTCGAAAAATGACCGTTCATTTGAACTGCTTCTAATTGCCATTGTGCAATGCGGCAATTGATATCTCATTAAAGGGTCACATTAACGGCAGCGTAATGATACACACGAACAAGCCGAGCCACTGTTAAATAATCAACGCTGTCATTATCATGCATAAACATCTTTACAATTGTTCAATTGAATGTGAAATAAGTGTTAATAAAGAGAATACTCCTATTTATTCTTAGGGTTAATTTATATGTGTATAGTACATTTTATATAAAATCTATTAAGCTCTTGTGAACGTTTAATCTACCATCGGATCGGATGTGGATGTTTTATTCTGTTTAGTGAACATTGGCACGAAACTCCGCCATAAGAAAGAAATTGAACAGACCAACTGGCCTTATAAATTCAAATAATGGATGGTATGATGGACTAAACGAAAGTAGGATTGATGGCACTGATCTCTATTACTGTCAAAGCTGATCTTGGCGAGTGAACCCATTTCCACATGCTTATCCTGTACATCTATTCCCTATCCGATGTTACTGTTCAGCCAAAGAAGTAGTCCACATTTACCCAATCTAACAAAAAACAATGATAACCTAAAGTTGTTTACATCATGCTTAACCATGGACGCAACAATATACTTATGTATTTAAATATTTATACACGTATATATTTTAATGTCACGTATTCGTAAAGGCAGTCTAACCTACTGCACCTGTAGTGCAATTTTGTACTTGCGCCTTTTATACTTAATTTTTTTTGCAATGAAAGATTTTTTTCCTCAGCACAGGAAAAAATATCTTCAAACACCCTTCTGGTACCTAACAACATAATTCTTATCACGAACTTAATAATTCAGCACGTTACCCTAAATCGCTAATTCGAGTTGAAATACTGCACTGAGCGCACAGGGTCCTAAATACCCCCAGCTCAATCTTAACCCTTCCTTAATGAGCAGGGGCGAAATACTTCCGAAAGAAGGGTTCCCGTATCCGAAACGCGGATTTAAAAGGATTCTTACGCTCTTATATATTTAGTGTGAATGCATTTATTTCAATTGATGATAATTAGATTGACAAATTACAAAAGATAAGCAAAGCACCTTTTTTTTAAATATTAAGACATTGATAATAAAGTGTAAGAGCAAGAGGAGAATTTATGGCTCTCAAGCCACTTTACATCACGGTCTTGGTGATACAAAAATCAAAACATTATATTATCGGACGGGTTATTCCCAATCATAATAAGAGTTCAAAAAGAGGGTAACGTAATATAGTATACTCTGCCAGAATATACTAAAAATGATTTGAGGTGTTTAGAAAAAAGTAAAAAATGTTATATTAACAATTTAAAAAATAAAAGAGTCACATAATATAAAAAAAAACATTTTTTTTAAATTTATTGAAGCTTTATACACATTTATTGCCATTATCTACCAGTCGACTTTTAGGTGTTACAAGGAACTTTCGTTAAGTGTACAAATATGAAATAAAACAAAAGAGAAGAGTAAAAAATTTGTTCTTCAAATAATTTACAATAGCCAAATAAGTTAACTTATCAAAAATAAAATAAGTAAGCAATTGTTTGAAAACAATGAAACGAGTGAAACCAGTTTACAGACAACTAGACCAATGGAATCGTAATATTGTTGGAGTAAATGTAAACAGCTTATATTGGAATAGCTGCGATAGGCTACGAGTCGCCGTATCCTACTTGCGACAAATTGATAATGATTGTTAACATAAATTGTTAACTTTACATATTCAATGTCCAATTTGTAGCTTTAGTGTTGTTGTTATAGTTACTATTAATATTTCATTACAATAAAGATATATGAAATCAAGCTCGAATAATTTCGTATTATTTATAGAAGAGGCTTCCTAAGACCGGAAAAAACTGTAGTCGCTGGAAAGGTCTAAAATATCTAGTGTATACAGAGTAGCATGCCTTTTCAGATTATTTTAAAAATTCTAAAAAATACTAATGTGGAACCTTTGAGATCTACTTATTACATAGTCCCAAGTAACCATGGGGTCTAGTTCAGTATGGTCTTCCAACGATTCACAGAGATTATCTTAGCAACCAGCAACAAAAATTTTGTTTTCATATATGACGCATTGCATCTAACATTTAAGAAAATGAAAC
>DWTZ01000119.1:0-10454 GCA_018246075.1 Lamproptera meges | reverse complement strand
AATTATCTTTTTAATAAAATACATTATAACCTATAAGTGATTCTGATATATAAGCTATGTTTATAGTGAAGTTTCAATTCAAGGTAAGGAACCACGTGGTTCATTTTTTTGCCGCAAAGTTGTTGTATACAAACACCACCGTCTTCCGGTTTGAAAGGCACCACGGCTGTCGTAATTACTGGGCAAACGAAACCTGGCGATACTCTGGACGGAGAGTTAATTCGTGGTAACGCAGACCTATGATGCTATACTATTTTTTATTTTGTTTATAGATTTTGCTTGAAGTCCTGGGATTCTAATCGTTGGCTATAATCACGGAGGCAGTTCAATACCGAAGGCGGCAATTAACCGACCTAAATTTTTTATTAGCTTCTCGGACCGGTTCCTAGACGCGGTTAAAATCAACTTCTCAGTTAATTATATTAATGTTCGTAATTAACAAGCATTAAGATATATTACTGTCAGTTCTCGACGTGTATCCGAATCGAGTTGTGTGATAATTTCTAGAGATCTACCTAAGGGGCTGGGCCAACGGCGTCGTCGGCTTGATTGCGTTAGCCAATGGTGTGCCCTGTATATTATGTAACCTTTTTTTATGTGGGGCCTACTGCATACCCGTTCTAGCGGGGTAAAAGACGGGTTATGTCGGACCCGCACCGATTAATACGACGCCTTGAGGGTGAGGTCGCAGACGCTTTTGCACTCTTCTGTAACTCCACCAGCGCTGGCGGCCGAGGCAGCCCCGTCTCTGTCCTATAGCCCATTCCAGCTCGTCGGACTTCACGCTACCTTCGTCTCGGTTTAGACATCTGGACAGTAGACTAAGGTTCCTCTTAGCTGCCCTGCGGCTGACCGGGCAACAAGTGCTGAGAACCTATTGGGGGAAATGGTGTAACCTATGGCAACCAAGTAGAGTTACACGTATGGCGTTGTGATTAGTGCGACTTTTACTCATTGATTAACATCTCTCATTCATTAATACGGCTTTATTAATTAATGCTAGATATATAACGCCGGTACGTTGCTATGGGTTACGATGTTAACATAAATTTCCAGCCTTATTTGACTTAACTATATAGTACACTTTGATTATCTCAAAGATAATCTCAATGATAATCTTAAGGTCCCTTTTCTACTGAGGTACTATTTGAAAAGTACCACCAGTTCTTCTTGCTGTGTTATCATGGGGTCGGTTTCTAATGCCATAGTGGTTTACCTAATTGCTTTCTTTCATTCATTTTTTTATATTAGGAAGTGACGGAACGAGCAAGACTTTCATCCGATGGTAATAGAAACGCCTTGCCCTCGAGAAATGTACTATATCACGCCACAACTCCGCCCGCCACCCCGAGACATTAGATGTTACGTCTCGTTTACCCAGTGAATACGCTGGCTACAGTACACTCCAAACCGGAACACAATAGTGCTTTCACACTAACGCTTTGCGGCAGAAATAGGCGGTGGTACTGCCCCAGACGGCCCCCTGTAAATAGGTGGCCTACCACCTTAAGTAGAGATAAGAAGAGTTTCTTGTGCTGCCGATGTAACAAAATAATGTATACTAATATATTAAAATGGTAACGGTTTGTTTGTTTGTATTGAATAAGTTCGGAAACAGCCATACCGATTTGAAGAATTCTTTCGCGACTGGAAAGAAAAAAAAAAGAAAAGTTTACTAGGCAAAATTCATACAAAAATAATTATTTTAATTATAATAACATAACAACAATTCAACATATATGAAATGCGCCGAAAAGGTTTTCACTCAGCACAACATACATTTAACACATGCGAATTGATAGAGTACTTCATGCCGCAGGAGAATGTGTTGCAAAAAAATTTAAAAACAACAGTAGCCGTGGACAGGTTGCTAGTGAATAATGTGAAAGACGTGCGACTTTAAAATATAAATTGGAAAATACAAAAGTACACAGCATACACTGCTGTGTACTTTTAGTGCAAATACTTATGAAATGAATTTATACATAAATATTTAGGGACGGTAATGCAACACCCCAAATACAGTCCTGAATAAAGGCGTAGGTGGTACTGAACGAGTGATAAATATCGTTGCTAGGATTCTTGTAACACTTTATGTTTTGTTTCAAAATAAAAATCAAAGGTAATTTATTCAATTTAGGCCCTACAACTGAGCGTCGGACTGCCTGCCTCCGTAGCCTAGTGACTGCCTCCGTAGCCTAGTGGATGCGCATGCGCTTTAGAAACCGGAGGTCGTGGGTTCGTATCCTGCGGGGACATAACAATTTTCAATTGTTGTTTCCTAGTTGGTAAGGGCAATATGAGCCGATCACCCGATTGTTTATTTAATAAGATGATCCATGAGTAGGATGGGCTTGTGAAAAGTTAGTCCCGGTATTCAAGACCATCTTCGACAGTAGTTAAAGTACGTCTGTGGTGTCAAATTTACTGACAACAAATTCATCCATCGAATGCAGTATATCCCTTCGGGTTGTGGTGGTCAGATGCCAATCGCACCGCGTTTAAAGTGTTGTTTAGATAAGTGTAAGACCCATCTGGGGCAGTACCGCCGTGGTGCCTATTTCTACTACAAAGCAGTATTGTCTGCAGCTGAGTTCTTTGACGTTTGAAGGGCACCGTAACCTGCGTATTTACTGGGTAAAAGAGACCTAACATCCTGCGTCTCGGGGTGGCGAGCGGAATTGTGACGTCGTAAGCTAGATTTCTTATGGGCAAGGCGTTGCTACTATAATCATGTGACCGTCTTGTTCGTCTCGTTACTTTAATATTTAAAAGAAAAAAACATTTTCCGTACGTAAATACGTATTGAATCGTATCTAAGCAACAAAATGACTTTGAAGCGTTCTATTGGTGGACGCTAGGCAGTGTCGGCCAACACGCGATGTTCCACCAACGATGTGTTATTATTCTGAACGTCCGGCTCGTCTCTTCACTTCGAAATTAAATATGAATCTAGATGGATTAGACGCCGATCCCATGACGACTTGGGAAAAGTAGTAAATTAAAATTTAACAAAGTGACGTCGTACATATGTTCTTGTTGTTAGTGGACCCTCTCTCAGTTATTGGACATTTCGGTTGCAATGGACCAATAGGAACGATAGACCTATGACCCCACTCCGTTGCCATGGGTTACAACCTTAACATCTATTCCTAGTTTAAAATGGCTAAAATATAAGTCGGTTCACTGCAAAAATTTTACTTGACTTGTAGTGTCTTGTAAAATATATTATAAAGCGTAGTATAGAATATGTATTCATAATTCTATGGACCAGCCCGACTCAGACCACTTCAGATTTGACAAGCCTTTGAATGTGGTCTCTCTTATATAGGCCAGGCGACAAGATCTGTCAAGGCCAGAATTGAGGAACGCATAGCCGACGTCAAGCCCGACGGTTGACGGAGTCTGCGGTTTGTGATCACATTTTGTACCAGCCCAACCAATATATAAGAATTGACAAGTCTCAAATCCTCACAAAAGAACACCGATTCCTACCAAGGATGATTCGCAAGGCTATTGAAAATTAAAAAACATCCTAATTTCAATAGAGAATTTGGTTGAGTACTACCACCTGCTTTGGGATCCAATTATTTCAAAAATCAATACCAAGCACACCAATACTGCAAGACCTCAAGATGTGGTGTCCGTGTACTGAACTCAGTCTGCATAGATCTGATCAAATAATATATATTTTAATTTACGGTAGCCCGATTACCTTCGACATTCAGACGCTCAACGTCTCAGTCTGTCCCGCGACCATGGACTCTGGGAAGAGTTTGAAACGTCGGGTATAGTTTTAAATTATTGTACATTAAATTAAACGCGATAAAATAAAATCAAATCTTCATCATTTATCATTTATAATTCTAGTTTTAAAAGCGGCGGTGCATAGTAAATAAAGAAATCAGCGCTTTCTAGCAAGACGCCAGCCGATACTGGTTTTGTCGCCGGTTTTTATTTATTCTTTAGTTTTTTTTTTATACGTAAGCACAGACAATCAAACAATCGATTCTATTTCGGTCCGCCAAACGCGTTCTGGTTTCGGTACGCTCTCCTAAAATAGAATTCACACAGAGAGATATCTATAATATTCAAATTATGCAGTTTTTAGAGAACCGGTCGCCATCTTTTTTTTTTTTTGCTTATTTTTTTCGATTGCGAATGCAACGTAATAAGGCGGAGAGAGTTGTTGTGATGGTTTTTTTAAATTTTTTCTTGCTTTCCTCGCGTTACAGTCTCGCACGTTCGGCCTTGTCTGTCGGATGTGTTTTTCTTTTTTTTTATATCAGGAATTGACGAAACGAGCAAGACTTTCATCCGATGATAAGTGAAACGCCTTGCCCACAAGATAGTTAGCATATCACGCCACAAATCCGCCCGCCACCCCGAGACATTAGATGTTACGTCTCTTTACCCAGTAAATACGCTGGCTACAGTACCCTTCAAACCGGAACACAATAGTGCTGTCACACTAAAATATTTGCGACAGAAAAAGGGCACCGCGGTGGTACTGCCCCAGTCGGAACCCTGTAAATTGGGGAACAACCACCTACAAATATGTTTTGTTAAATGTTGAATTATTAACTGTCTTTAGAAAAAAAACGTCATAGTTTCGATAGGAAATTATTTAGCTAGTTCATAGTGTATAATTAATAGTTTATGATGATATTTTGGCTAGACAATTGTGTTGAAAAATTGCCAAATGAGAAAAAGATTTTAATTTCTTTGAATGATAACACACGATGATAGAATGTTTGCCCCAGGTATTTTAAATTAATGATGATGGGTTCCTGTCATCGCTCATTAGGGACTTGGGGCTCGCAGAAGAATTCTCCACGTGAGACGTTATTGCGCGGCTTCTTCCAGTTTACTGCAGCCGAGGCCAATTCATTTAGCACGTGGACGCCCTGGCCGCCTTCTACCAGTCGATTGACAGCGAAGACCCTGCTTGGTTAGGTGGTCGTACAATCCTCGTAACGTGTGTCCAATCCACCGCCACTTTCATACCATGGTTTCCTGGCGTATGGGCTGCTGATCAATCTGGTTTCCTCATCATTTTAATTCATAAAATATATTATTAACGCGAAAACTGCCACAAGTAGTGCTCGAATGAAACGTAATATAAAATAATTTCTATTGCTTACGCGAATTCTATACTAGATGACTAAATGATAAAGATTTTTTTTGTAGTAGTTTTTATCGCGTCTAATTACTTTACAATTATTTGATGTTGAATCCGACGTTCCAAACTCCATAAATATATGCGAATGGCTGACTTTTATCGGGTTATCAACCAACCAACTACCCTGAGTCGTTGGACGTCATGATGGTCATACGGCGATTTATTAGCCAGCTACGTAGCTGTTACGTAAGAGACATTATATTCGATGGGACGGAAGATCGACACGATGGGAGAGAGATCAGGGGCAGGACAGACTTTTCACATTCCCATCCGAAGCATGGATCATCTCACTTGACAGGCAATCGGGTGTTCGGCCCGCATTGCCCTAATCAACTAGGAAGTAACAATAAAACGTTGCCAAGTCCTCTCAGGGAGAAAGAGACTGTTAGCAGACCATAACATACTATACTTTACTACTGGCGATTGAATTAACTCATCTCACTCACTTTTCACTCGTTCAGAGCAGTATCAATTAAACACACCACACACACACCGCGTGCAGGTGAGTTTGGCTTGAGTTCCGAAGGTGTATATGTGGAGCCTCTTACACCCCTCGCGTGTATACCGAGTCTAAACTGTGTTAAATACAATTGGTTTGCAATGTGTCAGTTTCTACTTGTCTAGGCGATAGATGGCGCTGTTAGTTAACTATATTTTATGTTAAACGCTGCTAAGAGACGTTCGAGAATGATTGTAAAGAGTCGGACTGCGTGCGCAATGAAAACTTGCTCGAAAGTGCGTGGCGTGCGACGTCAGGAAAGTGTACCACGTTTAGGGCTGTCGCACGTATTGGGGACGGGTGTGATTATTAAAAAAAAATATATAATTACAATAAGTATAATATAAATTAATGTTTTTCTAAGAAATACGTTTTTAATTTGGACAAATTATTTGACGAGAAAAATGCTATGTTCATCAGACAATATATCTTTCGTCGTGGGATTTAAACTCGCAACTAAAGCGTAACGTAAACTCTGGATCGCTGACCAATGTGTCAAGTGGGTAGTCAAATGTGAATATAAAATAGTTTCGGGAAGGCCTTTATCAATGTTTTTTACCATAGTAATCGATACGCATCGATGTAAAACTGAAATATACGGAAATTCATTTATTTAAAAACAAAAAAAAAACGTAAAATCCAATCAAAAACCATCTCAAAGCTGCTGAAACCTACATGGGCTAGTGTTACTCTATGATTATGAATCGTATTACCAAGTTAACACGGGATCAGCTTTTAATCCATCATGGTTTACATGGACAGTGTTCACATGGCCCCCGTCTTCAACCAACCCAAAAAATCACCACCACCAACGAGGGTCAAAGTAGATAGAGAGCCATCGCCATATCCTATTCTTTAATCGCTCAACTCATAGTTTTTGACCCAAATCTGACATTTTTTTTTACTAGATTTCAGTTTGTACTATCGTTATGAGCATGCCAGTTAACAAACAGATACTAAAACCCATAAGCTCTATACATTAGTACACACATTAGTGCTAGTTGATTCTCGAACAATTGTTTTACAAGTGTGCGGAATGTATGGACGACGAATACAGACATTTTTAAGACAGATTAATTGTCTGTATTCGTCGTTCGGATGGCTCTCAATCCATTAATAAAACACCACTTTAAAACGAGAAAAATATAGAGTATAGAATTTAACGCAATACAATCCGTACAAATTTATTTTTCACATTAAAAAAGAAAAAAAAAAATTTACATTTTCGTAATATACGATACGTGACAACCCTATACAGCGTAGCGGCTCGGAATCGTCGGATTGTGGAGTCAATTCATTGTGAGAAACTGCATCACTATAATACAGTTAAATATAAAATAATTGTTAAGAAGACAACAAATGATCTTTTGCAACTAAATATCCGAACAGAATTGACAATAAATGGTCTAGTAATAATAATTCTTTTGAACCACAATGACACGATGTTTTACTTTCGTGTCATTGTGGTTCAAAAGAATTCATTTTCATTCAAAAATCATAAACAAACGAAAATTCACCCTTTTGTGCAGTGACTTAAATAACATGTTAAGATATGTCATAAGTGGCAATGTGGGCCGATCACCCCATTTGTCTATCAAGTAAGATGATACATGCTTCGGATGGGCATGTAAAAAGTCGGTGCTTGTTTCTGACCCACCAACACGCATTGGACCAGGGTGATGGGATACGGTCCAAAAATCCTCTCATGAAGTGCATTGGGGGAGGCCTATGTCCAGCAGTGGACGGATGCAGGCTGATGATGATGACGATGTCACAAGTTATGTTCCGACATTTACATTTTTAAAGTAATCTAAGGTCGTGTCCATCAAACTCTAGAATTGGTGAATGATCCTCGTTTTAACTAATATTTAATAGAAGTTAGAAGTTATTCTTCTTCGGCTCAACAAAATTAAAATCTTTACAGTTTAAACCAAAATTGTACATACGTACACAAGGTACACGTATTTTACATATATCGTGAATACAGTTGTTACTTGGCTTTAGTTAATTTTAGTGTTTCGTTTTTAGTGACGGTGTGCACGTGCATTGTTAAAATTTGCTTTCATAATTTTTCCCTAATGTTCCACGAAAAGTTTAAATTCACAAAGTCTTCTCCATAAACACTCATATAATATCATATTAATCATATTAAATCCACTTTTAGGAATATATTATATCCTCGACTCTTCGGGACTTTTCACAGCGTCCATGGCCCAGGGCAAGACCAACATAGTCTATGTATAACAAACATGCATAAAATTGTAATGTGTATAGTAATTATCTCGTCACTACATTCGCAAAATGGCCGGTGTGGGCTGGATGAGAATAGCCGATGATAGGAAGCGGTGGGGTGCCTTAGGGGAGGGCTATGTCCAGTTGTGAGCCGCCCAGAGAAGGGCTCAAGAGGAGGCTGTGCTGTTTGCTGCGGCACGGCACCTAATGCGACGGTCCGGGTGTCCCAACACACCCGGAGAGAAGAGGCCCGCAAAGGCCACGTCGCGTCGGGGTAGCTGAAGATTGTCACTACGTTCCAGCGGCATCGGCCATAGCGACATGAGAAAGGAGCAACCGTTGGTTTTTTAGTGGGTATACCGGCCGCTCTATCTAGGCCGGGGAGCCCCACATATCCCTGCTGCCCCCTCAATTTGGTAGCGGGGAATCCATAAGGTGGATTTTTCCAACGGCAAAAAAAAAAAAAGATTCCGAAGGTGCAATGTAGAGCCCCTTACATTCTTTCCTTCCTTTCCTTAAGGGAGGTTAGAAGGTGTATATCATCTTTATTTAACCTGTGTGAAGTCCGGGCTGACAAACTAGCATGGCATATACCTGTTTAAATTGTTCATTACAGTGTATTCATTATTATCTAATTATGTTTACCAGAACTAAGTATAATTAAACTTTGCAAATATTATTATTCTTTAAAAATGTTAGTGACAAAAAATGCTATTTAAGTTATTATATCCAACAGTTATGGTACAGCGTCCAATCAACGATACATAATTCTCTGAAAAAAGAAAAATCTGTAAATTAAGGGGACCATTACGTTTGCGCAACTAACAAACTATTTTCAATCTAAATAGCCTTATGACTTTATTTACTTTTCTAAGGTCTCCGCCATAGGTTTTTCTGAAATAATGAAACATATAACAATTATTTACAGTACGCCATATCTTTGCACATTTAATTGATTTCGGTGACATCAGTCAGGTTTTCTTATTCTTGGCACCGTAAATTATAGACTTAATGATAGTTAAAAGTTTCATGATTGCAAAGGATATTGAACCTGAACAAAATAATATCACTTGAATTAAATACAATATTGAAGCAATATGAATTTACGACAGTGGTGTACATGTAACTTATTCGATTGTTGCACGCGATCACGCTTAATTGACTGTATAATAACTATAACATCATACATTATACCATAGAAAGCGTATAAAAATTATAGTTACGATCAGTTATCATCTCTCAGATCAGTTCTCGATGTCAAATAGCAAAATGGAAAGTATTAATTTGAAATTAAATTCAATTTCTGCAGGTCAAGGCAAAATTTAAACGTTAAACATTAAAAACTACAAGTTTTATTCAAGAGACTGAGACATTGATGTTTCTGGTATATTCCAAGCATATTTTAAACGTCACTTAGATATCCACTAATAATTACGACCAAAAATAGCCTGCTCAGTCTAGTTGTTTTTCAATTTTAATCTAACAGTTGAGTAGCAACAGATTTAATTATAAATAAACTAGCTCTAGCCAAAGTTACTCCCAGTTACATTAGGTATCTTGTAGTGTAAGATTCTTCAAACTCAGACCAGCCATTCCAGAGATCAGAACTAAAACACAAACTTGGTTAACAAAATTTGGTTACAAGATAAAGGTGTAAAATCCTAACGTGCCTAATATACGATATAGCTAGTTTTATATGTATATTATAAGGCCACAAACCATATTCAGCAACTTGGGTTTTTTCTTTCTTTAATAACTCTGTTCCCCTGACATAGTTGATCAGGGACCTTTTGTGCTCACTTTTATATGTTCTTTTATCGTTCTTAGGATGCTAGTTACAGTTTTAATTTATTCTTTTTTATGCATATCACATGTAGTGATATTTTACTAGGTTTTCCTTACTTTTTTTCAGCAACTTGGGTTACATCCTCCTAGTTTGAACTTTAGCTGAGTTGAAGGAGCAATAATGAATGGAAATTTCGTAATGTGCCACTTAGAGCGGAGGGCTGTGAAAAAGTTTGCTTCAGACTTCAATTTCATAATTTTTTGACATATCGGTCCACCATACTTTTTGTAATGACGTGGTTGTCATACTTACTAAGGTTAGTGTGTCTAAATACAAATAATATGCATTTAAGAGAATTATGTAAGTTAAGGCTATTCACGTGCACATAAAATTGGTAGACGAAAGTACCTAACAATGAAATACAATTTCGTTTTTATGTTTGTGAAAAAAAATAAGTATCGTAATTTTTTATACTCATTTATTATCAGTCATAATGCACTTACTTATTGACAGTCTTGGTTTACATATTTTAAATTTAAATTATAAAATATTCTCAGCAACGAAATCAACATAAAGGCACCTAATTATGGAATAGGTACCCAAATATGGACCATTATAAACTATGAACTTTTTAAACCTTTGCTATTAAAAGATCTACGAGATGCATGAACAATTTAAAGAGATACTTAACTTACTTGCGAAAATCACAAATCCATGTATTTCTACACGATCGCAATCACCATGTGCCCATGTGC
>DWTZ01000118.1:0-10465 GCA_018246075.1 Lamproptera meges | reverse complement strand
TAAACTGTGTTCGTAATTGTACTTCTTAAATACTTTCTATACTTTTGAAGTCGGTCATATGTTTTTTGTTAAAATTTTACTTGTGTTTCCACGAGAGCTGACGCCATAAACTTCTGCATAGTTTGGCAGATTGTGCATATATGTAGATACACTGTAAGGGGCTCCACATAAACCCAGCCAACCTCACCTGGTGCACCCTGCCAACCAACGAACGAGGCTCTGGCGAAAAACCCACCAGCCCGCATTGGACCAGCGTGGTGGGATACGGTCCAATAACTCCCTTATGGAGTGCATTAGGGGAGGCCTATGTCTAGCAGATGTCTATGTCTACCTACGAAAGCAGGCTGATGATAATGATATATATATACAATAAGTACACGGTGGTATTCTACCCTTCAACCACTTGTGTTTGCATACTACTAAGTGATTTTAAAAATCGCGCGCGATTGTAACTAGCACGCACTCCCTTAAACAGGTCGTTACGATATAAATCACTACGAAATACCAAGTACTTTCAGTACACTTCGCACCTTGCGATACTATATAAGATCAAATAAGTTCTTGAAAATAAGTAATTGGTGTCGAATCGAATCAATAATAACTGAAAGCGTTTTTACGTTTCTTATTATTATAGACAGATATCAACTATCTTCCTTAGTAGTTTTCTGTTCGATTGTCTCAATCAAGGAAAATAAACCTGAATGTATTATTTGTTAACTTGTTAAAAATTATACTGAATTATTTTAAGTAAGTTTCGATCTTTCAATAGTTGTAAACAGTATTGAGTGATTTCAGTGAACTTTAACCAGTCGTTATAGGCATCGAATAAGTACATGAACATCTATGAACACAGAAAGCCTTCTTCTTCAGCATCAGCATGCAAACGTCATGTTCCACGAAGACATTCCGAGGCCGGTCGCTGGTGTTTGCCTTGTTTGTTCCGTACTCTCAAAGTCGATACATATGTCTACTTTAGACGTATTACAGTTAGGAATACACTAGTTCAAGAGAAAAATCGATAGTAGAGTTAGAGACTTGGGCAATGTTGCCCATTGAGAAAGCTGGACCACATGCTCACTTTGTTGTTATTGGAGGGCTTAAAAGCGAAAGTCTACATCGAATGCGTTCTACCCGTGATGACCTATGGCCTATACCAAAACGAGGTTACTGACTGTTCTGTACTGTACTGCAGACTCCTCCTCGACGTGCTATGAAAAGCGCTGTGCGCGGAGTTTCTTTGGAAATAATTCGTAATGAATTCATTCATCCAAGAACTAAAATGCTCACCGTCAGAAAGGATAACGTTCTGAAGATGTGGCTGCGTTTAGGAAGACGGAGTGTTGATTGACCTCCGATAACGTGGGACACCGATATCCGTATAGTAGCCGATTCAAGGTGGAACCAAGTAGCGAGGATCGACACTCTTGGCGTTCATTGAATACGGCCTATGCGCATCAGTGGACTAACATGAATACAATTGTATTAAACAATTCGTTGTATATTTAAAGGTTTTTTTGTAGGATTTATCATTAATATTCAGATTCAAATATTTTTATTTAAAATAGAAGCATTATATTTACATTGTCAGGTATTCTACCGGTTCCGAAAAGGACGCCTCTGACTTGAGAAGAACCGGCAAAAGTAACTCAGCGGGACTGCCGGGACTTAGATTTATAGAAGATATGCGAATTTGTTTGTTTCTTAATGACGCAGTAATCTGAATCACACAATATAGTAGATCTCGAAACAATCATGTTTTCTTGTATCCATCAGTTCCACGTACCTGTTACGTTGTATAATTTTACGTAAACAAGTCTTGGTACAGAAACCAAAACACAATTTAAACTTATATACATTTAAACAAACCAAGTAGATTTAAGTTTTGTATTATACGTTTAATACAAAATTTTAGGCAATACAGCATAACTATCTTTGTTGTTGAACCTTGTACAGCAAAGCAACAAAAATATTCATATAATGATAATCTAATTCATATTATACACTTTTAAATTATTTCCCTTTGTAAGACACATAATGTTAATATTATTCTTATAATCTAATGTACATAAAATATGATATATGTATATCATCATATATGTATATTATCATGTTTAATGTACATAAAATATGTACATTAAACATGATAAAACTTTATTTTCTATTATTAAAACATAAACTTTCATGCATTAACCTACACCAACTGTAATATGTTAGTTAGTTCGCCATGATGATATAGAATTCAATTTAAAGAAAAATTTAATAAAACGAAAGAATAATCGAAGTAATTATTTTATTTTGTAGAAATGGTTTAGATTTAATTTAATAAATCAATTACTTCCCCGAACTCTTAGGTGCAATGGCAATCAGGTCCTCTAGTCCCTGCAGTGATGACTCCTAGGCATTAGAGACTGGTGTGAGACTTCGCCGCTATGATTGATAAAATAAAAGAAATATCTACCTATATTATCTATCCTATTTTCATTATAACAATACAAAAAATATATATCCTAAGGGCAATTGAGCCTAAGAACGTATATTAGCCAGTCCTCTAATGACTATTTAAGACAGAACTTTGTAGCCTTGTACATTAAATATAATTGTACGATGTTACAACAAGGAAAAAAATATTAACCGCGAAGTTTTCTTTTTCGTCTAGTCAATTAAAAATGATTAAACTTTTCGTTTGCTTTCGTACAACTATAAAGTTAATAGTTAATGTTTATTTATTATGGACTTGTATTAAAATATACGCCATTTTTAATTTATACTCTGTAATAACGTATGACATCATGTTTGCTATAATACTTGCAATCGTATCTGTCAGTCTGTCATCCGATTTTCGATTGGTCGTCGTTCCCTGAATGGTGCGACAAAACTCATCTTCTCGTGAACTAGAACATTCGCAATAATAAAATTTTGTAATAATATACATTTTTATTCTAAATTCCTATATAAGTCTTATATATACACCAAGCATATTGTAACTATATCTCCGGAATATAAATTTTTGTGAAGTTGACACAGTTCCCACTTCACACTTGACAATTGAAAATAAAACATTGGGTTCCCGATTTGTGATGGAAACGTATTTCAACTTTTGTACGAGCGGAAAAGTGTCAGTGGAAGAAGGGTATAAATGAGTAAACACCTGCCCAGTTGGTAACTAGAGTAGTGAGAACTAGATTGATAAAAGGATTAACGGGTTTTCGAGGCGCATGACGGTGTCATGAGCACAAGCAAGAGGCGTGGAGCTAGCGGTGCCAGTTGTTTTGTGCCTGGAGTGCCTAGCCTAGTAAACCTGCCCACAGCCATGTCTGCCGATCTCGCTTCACTGTTTGAATGCCCCGTTTGCTTCGACTATGTCCTGCCGCCGATCTTGCAATGTCAAAGCGGGCACCTGGTGTGTTCTAGCTGCCGCCCTAAGCTATCTTGCTGCCCTACCTGTCGCGGCCCACTCGGGAACATCCGGAACTTGGCAATGGAGAAGGTCGCCAGCAATGTCATGTTTCCTTGTAAACACTCAAATACTGGCTGCACTGTTACATTAGTACACACTGAGAAAGCTGAGCATGAAGAAGCATGTGAATTCAGACCCTATTCATGCCCGTGTCCAGGGGCATCGTGCAAATGGCAAGGAGGCCTTGATCAAGTAATGCAACACCTGATGACCTCCCACAAAAGTATCACAACCCTGCAAGGTGAAGATATAGTGTTCCTAGCAACTGATATTAATCTGCCTGGTGCAGTGGACTGGGTGATGATGCAGTCATGTTTTAATCACCATTTTATGTTAGTACTGGAGAAACAGGAGAAGTTTGATGGGCATCAGCAGTTTTTTGCTATTGTTCAGTTAATAGGATCCAGAAAGGAAGCGGAAAACTTTGCATACAGGTTAGAGTTGAATGGTCACCGTAGACGCTTAACGTGGGAGGCAATGCCGCGATCCATACATGAAGGAGTTTCCTCCGCCATCATGAATTCTGATTGCCTTGTGTTTGACACCTCTCTAGCGCAGTTGTTTGCTGACAACGGTAATCTTGGAATTAATGTCACAATATCAATTGCCTAATCCACACTGCCACATATTTATAAATTTCATAATACCAAACAGAATTTATTTCGTCAATGATCCTCAACAAATATATGTTTTATATATATAAATAATGGATAATAGTTTTAATAAATGATAATATTGTTGAAATATTTTTGTGGCATTAGTTTTGTCTATACATTGTTTGTAATTAATGTAATAACATCAAAGTGAGCCAAAAAATATCTTTTTTTTTTTTTTACTTTTTCAATTACTATGATTGTATGTAAATGTGTGTTCATCATATTAGAGTTAAGTAGACAAAAAGTATCAAAGTGATAGCATTGCTATGAAAGCCTCATGAATTTATCATTTGAATGAGAATTATGACCTCTCGCAAGAGCAAGTGATTGTTATATTCCAAACATAGAACAAGTAATTTGTATTAAAGTGAAAAAAAAAGATTTGTATATATGCATGAGTTCTTAAGGTGTAAGGAAATGGATGTTGGTGTATGAAGTCTGTTCATAGTGAGCTGGGATTCACTGAGTTACAAATCATTGTGTATGTATGAGAAGATACAGTTTTTAACTACTGTATAATATATGAGCATACTGTATGTGTGAGAGCTACATTTATTTTGAATGTATGATTAAAATAGAGGAACATATTGTACAACAATCAAAGCCATTCTAGACAGCCTCAACTTACCATTACTTTACTATGACTGTTGAATTGAGTTGTGATTAATATTGTATTGAGAAATGGGTCTTTGCACAAGTCTACGAGCAAATATATTTTCATATTATGCGCATGATGTTTCGGAATATGTATAAAATAGATGCCCAAATTTACTATGCATTTATTTTGTACAAACAACGGTGGCTTGTGAGGAGAAAATGTTCGTTTGTGAGGAGACCCACATCTTTACCATAATATTTATGCAAGATTTCTATGTTACTTAATTTGTAGATTATAAATGTTTAGTTCTATGCCCCCCCCGGAACATGCCTTCTATAATAGGCGTATATATCTGGGCAAATTATTATTTAAATTTTTGTATATCTTAATGCAAAGCCGATTAACGACATTTGGTTATAATAAATTTTTTTGTAATGTACTCGAGTTTTAATTAATACAAGTTATAACAAATAACAAGAAAAAACAATAAATAACTAGCGAGTTAGCAATAATTTTATACATTTCATCTTTACGTATTTTATAAACAGTGTATTAAATCTAATATTACTTTTACATTAAACTAAATAAAATATTGATACGTAAAATATTTATATATATTACTTTTCTTTGTATTTTTTAACAACTCAACAGACTTTTGTAAATTACTTTTTGAAATAAAACAATTCTATGCCTTCAGAGCTATTTGAAAAAAGGTAATTCATGTGTCTGTTTTCTATTTAATATATTTATATTTGCTTGTATTGCTTAATTTTTATTGTTTGCTTTACACTTTTCCTGGCTTAGTAACGGGTTTCACATATTGTGTAATATAATACCATAATATAAAACGCTTACTTCAATAAAATTTATGCAAAAACATGTGCTAAACTAAGCAAGTAACAAGCATAGAATATAACATAAAAAATACATTTATTAATGAGATTTCTAGTGACAAATTAAATAACAATTATTACACATAAAAGTAACCTACGCCTGTTTCTCTATTAATTGGTTTTTCTACATTTGGACAGTTGCATCTGATGCCCATTACTTTCCCTCGAGTTGAACGAATGTCATGGAAGACGTGATACCATATCTGTTGCCTCAACTGGAACTAGGCTGGTTTACTGCTCTGTGGAAGAATGGGTGAGGGTAGTAGACATGCTGCGGTAGGAGAGTGGTTGTCATCTAGTATTGAAGTTTCTTTTTTGGTGCTACTACAACCGCTAATCGGGCTGAAAGGATCTCTTCCTCTATGAACAACTTCAAAAGCATCTGCCGGACTGTTTGAGTCTAAAAAAGCGAACTCATTGTACTTGTCTAAATCAGCGCTGTTCCCTTGAGGCACAAGTGGTGCGAATGGGTCGAAGGTTTTAACGCGCTCTGGGCTGAAAGGGTCTTTGGGCTCGGATTTCTCCTCAGCCAGACTGTTGTCACCGCTGAAATCGGATAAATCAATATCATAGTTGATGTTGCTAAGGCCGGGGGCTAAATGCTCGGCGAACTCGTCCGGAGTCGCTAATTCATCAATGGATCTGGAGTCGAACGGGGTGAATCCAAGGGGTGACGGAGTCAGGAGCTCCATTGAGCTAGTCTGCTTGAGGTCCCATCTCTCCAGATTCTTTGGAGATTGAGACGAGGCCTCCTGGTATTCCTTGTCAGGTTCCACTTCCGTAGTCTCCAACACGGGAATCGGTGGATTTTCTGGCCGAACTTGTGCTTTTCGCTCAATCTCCTGTTCAGTGAGAGTTGACTGTTCCCCCTGAGGTTTTGTATCTGAGGCAGGCGTCTCTAGATCAATAAGTGGAGCCGTGTGCTGGTTTTTACCAAGCCTGGGCAGTTCGCGGCGCGGTTTGATCTCTAGTGGAGTGCTGGCTAGGACGTCTTGCACTTTCTTGCAGATTTGCTCCTGAGAAGAATATTGGTACATAAATAACAGTTGAAAGTAGCGCAAATTATTAATGCATTTAATGTTAAGCCCTTCATAATTTATTACATTAAACATACGTAATGTTACTTGTTTAATTTAAATTGTATGTTGTGATTTTTTAATAATTAATTTTTTAATTATTGTCATAATGATAAAACTAACGAATGCACTCAAGCTTTCAGCTGTACAGTTTTAGAGAACAGGTTAAATTAAAATTTCTATGCTCAAAATATTTATAATAGGGTCATTTGCTTTGAACGTCTAAAGAAAATTTTAGGTTAAAAAATAAGAGAACTTTAATAGTTCACATTAAATAAAATGTAGGGCTATGGTTTACATCCAATTCAATGTATTTTTAAATTTTGTTGGGTCCACTTGTAAAACAGAAAGCGTGGATCTGTAAATAAATCATGTATGAACGTGAATACGTGTACGTCAAAAGATGTGACCCACGCCCGAGACCCTGTTCTATATTTTTATTATTCTGTACCTATTTTCCTATAGGATACGGTGCAGTCAAAAGATTTCACATTTTGTGGTAATGACATCAGAAGGCATAAGATGGTGAAGTATCCATTGGGAAATTTATATTCAGTAGGGAAAGGGGATTTTTTGCGTTGAAGCTCTTATTTTTTTTTTTTGCTTTGTAAGGTGGTAGGACAACTATTTACAGGAGGCCATCTGGGGCAGTACCACCGAGCTGCCTATTTCTGCCGTAAAGCATTGGTGAGAAAGCACCATTGTGTACCGGTTTGAAGGGTACTGTAGCCAGCGTATTTACTGGGTAAACGAAACGTAACATCAAATCATGTCTCGGGGTGGCGAGCGGATTTGTGGCATGATATGCTGCATTGCTTGTGGGCAACGCGTTTCACTTACCATCGGTTGAGAGTCTTGCTCGTTTCGTCACTTCTTAGTATAAAAAAAATGTATATATATAAACCAGAAGTTTTAGGTTCGAATCCTAAAACAGTTATGTATTATCGTTATGCTCTGGTTGGTAAGGAGATTTTTGGCCGAACACAATTGTCTGTAAAGTCAGATGATCCATATATCAGATGTTCATGTTAATAGTGTGTTCCAGTGTCAAGACCGTCTTTGACACTCGTTGCAGAACACCAATGCCTTCAAATTAACTAACAACTTTTAGCATTGATGGTTGATGTCTCTTGAGGGTGTTAACAAGACATTGATGATGTTGCTGAATCGTATATAATTGAATAGTCGAAATAAAGAATAATCTAGTTATTGGACAAGCTCGGTGGGATACGGTCCAAAACACCCTCATGGAGTGCATTGGCGGAGGCCGATGTCCAGCAGTAGACGGATGCAGGGTAATAATGCTGACGATGAGTGTGAACCAAATATGCTTAGTAGCAGCTAACGCCGCGGCGTGATATCAGTGCAGTGCCGAGGTAATAAATATATCCCGCCAGAGGGACACTCGCCTCGTTGCCAGAGCGCTCCCGAGATATATAGACGTAACGTCGCGAAAGCACTTATATAACATATATAATCGATGTTTCTTAACGTTTTCGAAGTTTCGCTACAAAGTTATTCATGATTAAAACCATAAGCCTTTGCGTTGAAGTCCGAATGGGAAGTCGACCCAATGATACTCGGGAAAATGGCTAGAAGAAAGGTTCGTCGTGCAAACGCCCGATGCCTGTCATGAAATACAAGATATTTACCTCAAAATTAGCAGCATTCGCTTCCCGATCCTTGGCCCGCTTCTCGAGGCTCGCCGCTGCGGCCAGGAGGCGGTCGGCGTGCGCCTTTTGCTCCTCCACCTCACGGGCAGCGCCGCACAGAGATAGCGCCGCGGCCTGAATCGTTTCGGTTGTAAATTAAAATCATACATTATTTATAAACAATGTGCGTGCCTCGAATCGATTGTATGAATAATATACTGCGTTCCGGTTTAAAGGGCACCAACGTATTTACTAGGTAATCGAGACGTAACATCCTATGTCTCAAGGTGGCTTGTGGCGTCATACTATACATTTCTTTAGGTTTCAATTACCATCACGTGAACGTATTGCTCGTCTCCTCACTTCAATAGATAAGTTAAAAAAGACCTAAAGCTCAATTAAACTGTCCTAAGTCCTAAGGCAACAAAGAGATAGACTGTAAATTAAGTAAGTATTATTACCCTAACACTTACTCAGAACATAATAGAAATAAATACATCATAAAAGTTTACTCATACATAAAAGTTTATCTATGGACCTTATATTTATGATAGAAAAAACCAACTAACCAATGCAGGCTCGAGGTCCTTCGCCGAAGGGCATGAACTCACGCCTCGGTACTTGTTCCATAAACCGTTCAGGGATGAACCGCAGCGGTTCAGGAAACAGAGTATCGTCATAGTGCATGCCAACTGCGTTAACGTAAACCGGGGTCCCAGGTTCGATGGTCAGTTTGTCGTCTAGTTGGTACTGAGACGCTGCAACTCTATCCAACCAGCCCATTGGAGGGTACTTCCGAAGCGTCTCTATAATGCATTTTTGTTACAATTGGTCGTCTCGCTATCTTTGGTGATGGTAGAGCAAGCAAAAACTAACCTATCGCCTCTAGCTGAGGACCTAAACGATGTCAATACCAAATCATTTAAGTATTACTTTAATGATTTGATATCGACATCGTTTCACTTAGTTAAATTGCAATAGTGTGACTAATGACCTATGTGGGATGGTTGTTTATAATTGAAAACGTTACATGTCCCTTACATTGGCTTGACAAATTGATTAACATATTCTGTTTAATTATGAATTTATGTTGTTTACGTGAGTACTAATGTATGAAAAACAATATAGTTTTGTCGAGTTTATTTACTTTTCATTACTTCAATTATACTTTTCATTATTTCAATGTAATTATCTCTTATGGTGTATGGTCACTGGACAGATTCTACTTGTCTCGTGATCGGATAACTGTAATGTTTATAATGGTATAATTTAATAGTCTTTCGTATTGATAATCTGGTCTTTATAATAACAGATAACAAATACCGTTTATAACGCAGTCTAAATATTTCATGTCCACCAATGTGTTTGCGTCAAAATCGTCATGACCGATTCTCTCCTTTTCAGTCATCAGCTCCTGGTGCAGCTTATCCTGTAGTACATATAAATAAGATTATTATAAAATTCTTTTAAAACATATAATTAGAAACTGAAATGAAAAAAATATAATTTGAAAACGTTGTATTTGTAACAGCGCTCATAACGAATGAAAAAATGCTAAACATGTTATTTATATTATAAGAATAACAATGTACTTCCCGAGACGATTTTATCTTCAACGGATGATGTATATTCAAGAACCGCTAGCTACATAGGCGATATTATAGTGCACAAGTGCACGCGCAAACATAATTGCAGTACCACTTCTTTAACTCTCATGGTTTGATGGGACATCATACCAAAATGACCGGAGATAGAACATGGTTCATCTTACTTCACAGGTAATGAGGTACCTTGGTCAACTAGGAAAGAACAACAAAAGGTTGTCCTGTTAGGACTTGCCTCCGACTCTGATTTTCACTGCACTATAAGTGAAGGAAGAGGTTGAAGACCATTGTTTACGCGTAAACGTATACTAACATCTCCTAAGTAGTAGATCGTCTTCCAATATAGATCGGCCGCTGTAGTCGAAATCCATACGCAGAACATTTTATTATTATTATTATTTACTTACTCAAAATTCTCTCATTCGACACAAGCATTGGTTTGATGGTGACTTTATAACAGACATTAAACACATAATAGCATAAGGACTCTAACTGTTTCATAATATTTCAGTATCAAAGTATCTAAGAC
>DWTZ01000117.1:0-10474 GCA_018246075.1 Lamproptera meges | reverse complement strand
ACATTTAAATTTAGCGAAAGGAATAATGCTGTATAAAATATGTTTGGTAAGTGTTCGCGATTTTATTCTTACACATTTCACTGAAGATATTAACCACTTTAATCTAGTGACATACAACGTAAAGTACCAATAATAATCACAATCTATGTTAAAGAAAAAAAATAAGAAGTATCCATTTGTATGTACAAAGTGATACTTAACTCTGACATCAAAATTTTCCCTGGTGTTGAAATATTGTTTAATTTTATCATACTGCGTTATTTAATTAATGATCAACTCTTACATAATATTTTACTTTAAAAGCCAATAAATTTCAACATGCAAAGTGCAAAATAGAGCGTGAATTAACCTCGCAACAGCTCGCTTTGCCAGTTTAAATATTTAATGCACACTGTTAGTCGAATATTCGAACGGATAAGTTGTCTTAGCTCGGGTTACGTTCAATATAGAGCAACGGGTCTTTTGTTCCTCTGCATTGTGTAAAGTTGAAGTCAAGTGGAGCGATTGGGGGGAAGTTTGGTATCAGACAAGTTACACCGTGCCCCTGCAGGATTTTCCCTTCTCTCCTCCCCCAAGATGGCTCGCGTGACGCTAATCCGACCTCAAGTATGTTTGCGAAGCGGCGGTTTAATTGTTACGACCATGTCTTTTATATCATCTTCAGATTGAAATTCGCGTTATATTGCTGAAGTTAATGTGAGTATTGATGAAGTGTTGTTGTAATGGTAAATATTGTGTTAATTATTTTATGTTGTATCTTCATTTGATTTCGAAGCCAATTCGTTACAACGATACACTATATGCAAAATATGCTTGAAATGAATAGGTTTGACGCATGTTTATTTCTTAAAGGTCATTACTGTGCAAATGACTTTTTAATTGAATGCTCGCTCTAGGTTTATTATTAATAATATGACATTTGTATACTCTGACTTGTTTGTTTATTGTTATAATTAAACTGTAAAAGATGACAAAAAAAAGACCCGTTGAGTTTCTTTCGACAATTTTCCTTAGGCATCTTTTTCCGAATCGCTACAGTATTCTTGGCAATCAAATAAGCAAGCGTAATGCCTTTATATTTTAATTTTGAATTAAATATATGAATTAAAAAAAAAACTAAAAGTTTTGGTCTTTGTAAAGAATAAAAAGACAAAACTCTTTAACGTGGCTATATTTCGCTTAAATATTGTTAAAACAATAGGTAAGTAACGGTGTTAGTGTATTGATAAGTAGTAAAGAAAGCACTATATATTTTAATTATAATGTCTTTATTTAATTAATAACATTTAAAAAAACACTAGTGCAACATAACAAGCACTCTGGTTATTTACATGTAATGCAATTAAGCATTCCGTTTGTCGTAACGCCACAACGCCCTTGGGCAAATTCCTCTTATTTATAATTGCTCTCAATCCGCTTCCAATAGATTAACGCAAAGCCACCACATAAATCGTTACACAACTAAGTTGCGATAATAAGTAAGCAACGTTGCCACACTAAATAATTTCAGCCCATTACCGTCGACAGTCCGGACGCAAATTAATCACGGGAATGACAGTGAAGGCGTTTAACACTTCCCTGAGTGAACTGCTCGTAGACCCGTCTCGTCGGGGACAATGTGGTTGTTATTGCAACGAGCTAAGGTACAGATGCCCGCTGCCTCTTTTGTCCCCGCTACGCCGTAGACGCTCTACGTAGGCAATGGCTACGTTGTGGATTCTTTCTCTTTGCTCGCGCTTTGTTTTGTTTTCCGATTGAATTTGTAATAGTGTTTGTCTTATTTTGTTTTTATTTAAAAAGCACTGTTTTTTTCTTGTTGACTAGCTAATTTGGTTATTAGCATATAATTTTTCAATATATTTTTTTTAAATTTGTATTCATTTGTGTTCGCCGTTCAAAACTCTCGTGGTTCGAAATACAATAAGGTATTGTTGAACATTTAACGGTTATGTTTGGTGGATGTATTGATGGATGACCGAAATATCAAAAAGGTATAATTTTCAAAGCATGTTGGCATTAAAAGAGGGTGCTGTTTGCCTTTGTAATTTTTATTGCGTTTGTATTTGCACTTCCTATGTTATTTAAAAGATTAGACACGGGATGATATTACTTGCGAAGTTGCCCCCTTCCTGGGAAAATGTAGCCGAACGAGTTAAAGTTCAAGACAAATCACCCGCACGATATGGCGTCAGGCGTCATCTGTCACTATCGCAACTGTCAAACTATGTGGATAAATCGATCACGCGCCAACTAATATCGAAGTTGCGGCGATCAGTCGGCGAACTTGTCGGTCGACCGGTCGACCCCGTGGAGCGTCAGTTAGTTTCAGATCGGTTCGTATGTACTATGACGCCTTTTAAAACCAACGACCAATGGTGCAATACATATTATATAAGTCAATATATACATGATTGTGGGATGCAAATTTATAACTAATAAGAAACGTGACATTCGATGCGATATGTTACAATGTTACTGTCGATACGTGATTTTCGTGGAGACAAACAGTTTTGTTGTTTATTCTTTTTGCAGTAGACTCGTAGATAAAACACACTAAAATACAGTAGACATGTATCAATAACGTTTTTAGAACATATTATAATTAGTATATAATAAAAATACAATTCCATGTGTATTCATGTAGTAAATCTTTTATCTCGTTTCATTCTTAATAAAATAACATCAGTTACCTAAGCAATAATTTCACTCAGGCATCCAGCAAATGGGAAGATTAAAACTCGTAAAAAAAAGAACAAGAATCGCTTCGCTACACGTTTATCTCGGCTCCTTTGTAACGCGTCGTTCGTAAAGTAACTTTGTGCCAACTCATAAGAAACAGCCGGCGGCGTTGCGAGATTTTTCTATTATGCTGAAACAATATGAAACAATAACAATCTTGCGCCCCGACAATAACGCAACGGATACGGGTGATGGAAAAAATTACGCTCTATTTATATATTTCGTAGCTCCTGGCGTGTTACAATACCCCCGTTGCAAGGGACAGTGAATCACGGGTTTGGTCAATGTTTGCCGAAGGATGACCGGGACGTTTTCCGGACATAGGAGCCCTCGCTGGTGATCCCGGGATCACGGCGTATTCGGACAACAATGGCGCCGGAGACACGGCCCCGATATTACGATATATTATCTCCGCCGGGGCCAAGTTATGCAGGTTGTTTTTGTTGCGGTATATCCATTTGTTGTGTTTAAACAACTTGAGCCCGCAAATTTGTTCACGGCTTTGTGTTCCAAATTGAAAGGAATGAAAGAAACATTAATCGGGTACCTTTTCTCCTCTTTTTTTTTAATCCGACAAAATGTTTTCAACTCCTGCCTTGTATCGTTTGTTTGTTACCGACCGTTATTCGGGTCACATCTAAATGAAAAACAAGCCTCGTCCAAATATTGAATAAAATTAATCATTGACGGCGCTAACGCGACGCGATTTTCGACTGTTAAAATGAATGCAATCCAATTTAAAACGTACATTTTCAGTTCGGTCAACACCGTGAATAGAATTTGTTAGCGGTTAAAAACATTTTTCGTTTTCAGACGATTGGACAAACGGCCATAACTACATTTCAGTAAGCCCTCAGAAAGAGTTACAGTGATCCGATCACTTACTGTTTACCTTGAGCGATTTGCAAACGTCCATTGTGTGCCGAGAGAGAAGGTAAAACACACGTACGTGCGCACATGCATACATACATATCAACGCTTTTTGTCCCTTGTCGTACAATGTGAATTTTATAAGAGGGCGTTTCAAGTTTTAACGTAACTCTTGTTGCTAGAGCATATTGTATAGAGTTGGTGAAAATGTGAAACATAAAATGTTAAATACGTTTTGCTGGCATAAATATTTGAATAAAAATATGTTATAATGAGCCAATATGTTTACATATATAATATATATGTAAATATATTTACATTATTATGAACAGGAAAGATTTGTAACTTTTTATGTCGCCAAATAATTTGAAAACTAATGAATCGATGTTAAAAATTCTTTTAGCACCAGAAAGCTACTTTATAACTAAGTTATAATGACTATATTTAATGCCAGGAAAACATAAAAAAAAATAATTCTTATTAAAAGTAACACAATGTGTATAGATCATTTAGAATATATATTTGAAATATTAGCTCATTTAAACCTTTTTTTTTAATTATTTTATTAATGTTACTAGTGGCGGTTAAAGAATACATGTGTAGTCATTTGAAGATGTAGTAATATTGAAGAAAATATCTAGACGTGGTTTGCTCCTATATCCCAACGCCCGAAGACAATTAGGACACTTGACCTGATTGTAGAAGGTGATCTAATGTACGGTGTAAGGGTCAATGAAGCCGGGGTCAAAAGGTTCGATATAATACATATGTAGATATCTCACGCGCTTAATATGGACGTAGACGCCTCATGATATTGGATTCTCTGGAGGCCTGCCTAATAAATGTAATTTTTGTTAATTGAGATTGAATATTTTCAAGAAAATAAATTTATTGCATATTAAAAATACAGTCTCTAATTACAATAAAGAACATGTTATATAAATATATTTATTTCAATATATAAATTTAGATTTTTAGAGGTAGACAGAAAGGAACAAAAAGTATTTTACCTATTTATATTATTGTAGTTAATTAATTATCGGCTTTAAAATACACCGCGCACTTTTCAGATATCCCGTTTCGAATCTAGTTATCCCTCTTTTTCCCCACTGGACGGGGAATATTAGGACTACAAATTGAATCCCAGCTGCCTTTGCAACATTCCTAATACATATACGTGCCCTGTTGATCAAACCCAATCCAATATCCGACCTTATTTAATATGATGAGATATTTCGCAAAGGTGGCAGATAAAAATCACACCCGGGCGCTCTTAAACAAATTATTCACAAGTTGCGCTTCATGCTCGCTTCGCGTACTTTACATCGGAAGGTTAAAATATTAATGAACATCGTTTTTTTTTTCATTTCAGGTAATGCATATTTGAGTTTCCGCCGTATGAGAAATGAGTCCCCTGGCGTGTGAGTAAGTAGTGAAAATCATTTTTGCACTTGATGTAGGGGTAAACATTTATAAAAACCCAAATCGGAGCTATTATGGTATCACGCTGGTGATGCTCCAGCAAAAGTAGGCAATATTATTAATGGAACAAGGAAATGAGTATGAGACTTTGATCTAATATTTTATGCATAAAAATTAATATAATTAACTTTATATATAATTACATGTATTAATTAATAATTGGTTAGGTGATCTATATGAAATATATTGGCACGTCTTTTTCTTTTATAAAATATTCAAAAAAAGGATCTCTTTTTACCACAGATTGTCTATACTTATACAGTAATTCGTCTGCTAGGGAGGACGTTCTGTTTATTAACAGATAAAAAGAAGTGTGCTCTCCGATTTGTACATCAACACAGCGGTCGCCTCCCATGAGCAGAGAATATTAAAATATCCGACCCGGAAGTGCGTATATACTAAGCCGAGCTCATGATGTAACACTCGCCAAGATAAATATAGAGACTCCGCTCTAAACAAGCTGTAACACGCCCGGCTCGGCACGTGCGTACGCACCTTAACAAAAGATGAGGCGAGCACAATTTTGTCGAATCGATGTCCCCAATTCGTTTGCTGAATCCCTAATGGCGCCTTGGGGTCTCTTAGTACGTTTTCGGTATTTAATCCGCGCCCTACGCTCTGCTCTCTCCATGACACTACACATGTTAAGGTGCTTTAATTGGTGTAGACATACGGACAATTCGTCCAATAATATTATTCTATTAATGATATTTTTTATTTTTTCGAAGTTTGGAGGATTATGTTGATTCGATAGTTACCATTTGTATCGACGAACGCGCATCTTAATTACTATATACACTTGAAACTTCCCCATAACATCTGAGCCGTAGTAACGACTATTCGAATCGAATATCGTCTAAGTTTCGTTGGTTTTTTTTTTGATATTTGCTATACATGTTGTAAATCCTTATACTGATATAAGGGTCTGGATGCGTCTAGGGATATATCACTACAGTATTAATTTCTACAGTACAGCATTAATTTGCAAACGCAATTATGTTCCTGTTCTAAGAGCTTTAATTGTTTATTTACCTGGTAAATAAAATGAGACATAATGAGTATTATTATGGCATGATCAGCCTCGTCTCTTATGGACTCGTGAGTTTATTCATTAAAATAATTTTAACTCATAGATATCAGATTGCATAAGAATGGATTTATGTGAACTGAATATCAATAACTGTGCACAAAAGTTAAACAATACGATTTAAGGGGTTACATTTTCATGATACTTATAAAATGCTCTCCGGTAACAGTTAAATTTATATACTCGATTTAGTTTGCTCATTTGACCGTAACAACATAGATAGACAAAGCGGAAATGAACTTAACAGGGAAGATTTAGACCGGAAAAAGTCGAATATAAGCCATCCGCCTGCAGCGATCCTCCTACTAAGCCACGGCCGTTCTAATCAATACAATCAGACAAACGACACAAATAAACAGGCAAAGTTTTCAATTCGCCCTCGTAAATCTTGGACAATTTGATGGTTCGCCGTGGATCCCTAATTCCCGCTCCGTGTAATTGATCCGCGCCGTCTCTACGAGATTATTTTGTCCTGGCTCGATCCTACCCCCGTCTCTGTTTTATTGCCCTCCCTGCGGTGGTCCCGTGGATTTGCGGTCGCTAACAAAAATGTCCCACAATCCCGACCTTAAGTCCCGCCTGATGGTAGAAAAAACCAACTTTCGTAAAACAGAAGGGACTTCTCGACATCTATATCTTTAACAAATATATGCCTGTGTATTATGTTAATTTAAAATTGATCTATTTCGTATCTTTACGTATACAAGAGCCAAATCATACCTGGAAACTATGTAAAAGCCTTACTTTTAACTGTAATGGCAGCCTCAGCTGTGGCGTTTTGTGTGTGAAGATTGCCGTTTGCCGACCAATTAGAACGTTCTGACGCCATTCAGTGCTCAGTTTACGTTTATTTTAGAACTCAATCGGTTCAGGTATATAATTTTTATGTTTCCATGTCTCGCAATTCATTTAATTTTGCAGTTCGAATTTGCATTACTCCTCAAAACTTATATTAGTTGATGTCGGTCAAGTACTTTCGAATGGGGGTAGGTGAATTTCGACGGCATTTCGCGGCGGAGCACCTTCATTTGGGTTAAGTGTTTTGTATCTGACCTGGAACCCGGATTTGTTGTTTAAACTGTTAGATGTGCATTCATAAAGGTCTGGTGCGTTTCGCTAGCCAGGTTATCATACTACGAATGAGCTAAATGCATATATATTCTGACTTCCTCCGAGGCTTTAGGTTCGATGCCCATCAAAAAGAACGACGATCTTGTGAACATAGTGTTTCTTTTGGTTCCGAGAAAGTTTATTAATTTACGCATACAGAGTAAGTTTTTGTATTTATCACTAATGTATGTATCAAATCTCCCTGTTGAGTTTAGTTTGAAGCTAGATGTTGTCGTTTAACCCATCCGAAATATTTAATTTGTTGTTTATTTATTTTACTGGCTTCCCTAATGCGGAGTGTGCACGCGTTATTCTATAGAATTCGCTCATTAGAGAGTATCAAATACAACGTCACTTGCGTCATTTCCATTAATTCCACATAGAACTGTACGTGCCCTAAGCTAAATATGTTGTGGCAACACAATTTGTATTTCAATTGGAACCGGTGCGAGGTTGACAAGGTGAGATTAGCGCGATATATTGCTTGCTTCGCTACCCTGTTCTGGGTAATACGTTATTGAGGTTTATTTCTCATTGGCTGGGTCGAGTAATTGAAAAAGTTCTCAATACACAGTTGGTGTATTCAATGTTTGTTTAATATTCAATTGCATTAATTTAAAAACGGTGTTTCACGTTGTTTTTTTCAAATTTTTTTACAAAAATAAAAACAGGGTGACACTGTTCACCTGTATTTTTGTTGTAATCTCGATTGATAAAACGCACCGATGGCGTTGAAGTGAGAAATTTTGATGTTTTAATATGTTTGTTGTTAATACTAAAAGTATCTCTTTTGGAAAATGTTAACTCATTATCCAGATCAAAGTTCTATTGTCTACTGTCTGGTCTAATCTTATAAACTTGATATTTATTACCATTACCTGTCGTATGCTGTGCATGTATATTATCGATTTGATGATAGACACATTGATTATTGTAGTATGACCATGCAGTTAAAAAGGTGAACTTCGCCTCAATAATGACCGAGTTTAATTGTTGCGATCAACGTAAAAAGAGCCCCCTCAATGCTTTCTCGCTCTCCCCTTCCACGTGGTAGTTGTCAGTATAATTGATCGCTGCCGCCGCCGCGAGATAATTCCGTCCGTGACGTGATCCGCATTGTTGTACCACTTTTATTGGCAAAGTCACCCCCCATTCCCCCTCATCCGCTCCTTGTAGCCGGCAAAGGCGAAAATCAAAACAAACCCCGAGTTAATTGGATCCCCTACGATCCATTATTCCGTGCCCGTTCTCTTCTGATTTATCGCGTTTCTAATCTGCGGACGTCGATTGATTCGTCTTTCGCTACCGTCCCCGTTTCTCATTTTACTTTATGCTGTTTGCGTGACCTTCTCGTTCATTATTTGGCGCGGTCTGAGTTTGTGATCCATCAGTGACGTCATGGGGAGGTTTCGTATTTCATAATTTTCATACAAAACTCTAGCACTTTTTAATGTTAATTGAGCTTTGCAAAATACAGCCAATGGTTATTATTAAACTTACTGCACGTACATCTCGAATTAATAGTGTTTCACATAAAGTTAGATCGTATATCGATCGTGTTCAAAACATTTATCTTCATTAAAATAAAAATAAATTCTAAACCTGAATACGTTTAAAATAGTTTACGTAAACACAGAATTAATTACGGTTCAATTTGTTTGTGTAATAATTAATTGCATTCCTCTAAAGTTGCACCAGCAATTGTTTGTTTGCAAATTCGATTAGTGCGCAAGTGCCAGATAGCTTAAGCACTTGATCTCTTATTTACGCTCGCACAACAACTACTGAATTCCTAACACCAGGCGGCCGAACTAAGTTGGGCTGAAGTTTTAATGCCGGTCCGAGCGCTTGTGAAATTATTGTACCATCAGCGTAAGTAGTTTTCGGAAACGCAATATAATAAACAACAGGGGCGTGGAGAGTATAGAAGAGAAGACATGAGGCATTGGTGTCGTAAATTTGACTGCATTCAAACGAAGAACCATCTACATTCATGGACATTGTACGACAGAGCAAAGTAGCTATATAAATAACTTGTAAACAATTAAAACAAAAAATAAATTGCCGTTATTATCAAAATTATATAATATTAAATTTCTAATATTTAATATTTAATTTTTATTGAATCAATCGGGGTCTGCGCCGTGTTTCATCGGTTCATACCCTCCATTATATAGGCATATATTTTTCGTCCTAGAGGAAAAAATTCTGGGAGCGTGTGCCAATAAACTGGCTGTAGGCTAGCCTCATCAGATTTGAACTTTATTAAGTTTTGGAAAAAGTAGTTATCGATTGTTTAACTTACTTGCTAAGGTTACAAAATACTTGAATTTATTACGAATTAGAATATAATATCCTCTCGTTCGATGTATACGCTTGTAATAATGTAATTATCCTTATCGGGGACATCCATCAATCATTTTGTGGATCGTTGGCTGTAACCCTTTGAGGTTTCCTTTATTTTGGCTAACAGGAACAATCGTATTCGAGGTCGAATTCAAAGTTGCGTCAATTGAATTAATTCCACGGCCATTGTGTTGGACCCTTCGCCCTATTGTGGTTATAAAGTTTAGATGTGTCACTCACGATGTGCCCTTAGTTCGGATTTTCGTTCATCGCTTTGTTGTCGGTATTAATATTTTTTTTTTCCGAATTCTTATACATAAAAGACATCAGTACTGAGATTGTCTTCCTGTTTTATTGACACCTTATGTTACACTTTTATTTCATTATGGACAATATAAAAGAAGATGAAAACATTTAGAGGTGGAACGTCCCCTTTTTACAGGTGACTAGCTGGGGCTGTACCACTGCGGTGCCTTTTTATGCCGAGAGGTAGTAGTGCGAAAACACTACTGTGTTCCGGTTTGAAGGGCGTAATTACTGGGTGAACGAGACGTATTATCGTATGTTTCAGGGCGACCAGCGGACTTTTGACGTCATATTTATTCGTTTCTTATTGGCAAGGCGTGTCAATTATAATCAAGTAAAAGTTTTTGCGCTACAATAAATAAAAAATGGATTCATTAAAAAATAGATTAATACAAATCTGGTGCATATTATCTGTTAATTCATTATTTTTAATAGTTTAATTGTTCTATAAGAATTTATAAAATGCTATATAGTAATGTTACCACGGTAGCCTACTAAACCGAAAAAAGAAATATTTTTTTTTAAATTATATAC
>DWTZ01000116.1:0-10479 GCA_018246075.1 Lamproptera meges | reverse complement strand
GGGATATGTGCGAGAGAGACGGACCGACGGGCGGGGGACGCGACTCCGACACCGTCGAGATCACCAGCGACCATTCCGATAAGGTGATGATGAGATCTTGTGAGATTGTCTGAAAATTGATGAGATTAGTAAATGGTTAAGTTAGGTAGTGCTATATTGTAAGAGCGTTGACAAACTGAATGTTATGTTTGTAAGGCTAATAATAATATTTTAAATATTATTTTAAAGGCTGTATTAATAATATTTTGAATAAATTATAAAAAGTATAAAATGTACAGAACTTGGAACGTTAATGTTCAAAGTTGTATACATTTTGGTTAAATATCGCGTTGGTTTATTTTGAGTTTGTTAAGAATTAATCATTTTGATTTGGTATATAGGAAGAAGAAGCAACGGACGGTGACAAAGCCAACTCAAAGGCTGAGACTCAAGAGGGCGATGGGGAGAGACAGTTAGCGCTCAGGCATATAGGGGACAGGATCAAAGCAGCCGAACCGGTGAGTAAGAAAGTCCAAGTCAAAATTAAAAATTGCTTGTAGAGCCCGCTCTATGAAACATTTGTGATCGTAAAAACCTGACCTGAAAAAATTAGACCTGTTCAGGGCTTGGTTCTCTGAGCTATTTTCCCCAAATTATGGGGTCGGCTTCTAATCCATTCAGATTTACCTGAATAATTTTAGCCAGAGCAACCTCCACAACTCAAACGGTTTTAATGCTATATCCTGTAACGAATGCCAAGGATGGTCTTGACTGACTTTTTACATGCCCATCCGTTGCATGGTCTATGCATTGGATGGGCATGTAATAATTAAATTTTCATACGATTGGTTAATCGGCCTTAATTGTCATAACCAACCACAAAGCAACAATAACACAAAGGTCGTTTAATCCGCAGGATTCGAACTCACGACCCCTGGTCTGTGAAGCACATGCCAATACCAATAGCAAGAAATTTAAAAAGCATGCGTGAATCTTAATAACCTAAAAACTGATATGTCCTTATTGGTCGTCGCTCAGGATTCAAAGTCGAAAGGCGGACGTGGGGAGCAGAAGGGCCTGGGAGTGGAGGTCCCGGAGAGGTGTGGAAGGGCCCTGAAGCACGCCCTCAAAGGTTTGACCGCGCTGCATCATGTCACTATCGCCAGGGATAAGGTGAAATTTTATTTTAACATTGAGTTTGATTAATATAAAAAGATTAGTTCTAATTTATATCATGGTCAAGTTGGACTTGGTACTAATCATCAAACTAAACATCGTAAACCATGGCAACGAAGTGGTATTATAGATTCAGCATCCTTATTGAAGAATTGTCACCGAGTTGTCAATCGCTGACAGTCTACCGATAAAAAACGTCTTTACGTACGCAGCCGGCTTTGTTGTTACGAGTTAAAAAATTTTCTTCAATTTTGAACATGGTCTTACTTGGCACCAATGTTAATAGTTTGTCACAGTGATATACAATGGCAACATTAATTGTTAAAGTGTTGTTGTTGTTGTTAATTGTTACGCATATAGAAAATACCTGTTCTTACACATATGTGTTTATAATTCCAGGAAGAGGAAAGGGAGCGTCTCAAACAGCAGATCTTGATAGAGGAGCAACATCCGAAAATGGCCAATCCGTACGAGCCAATACGAATGGAGTACGCCCCTATAAAGAAAAGGGGGACAGCTCAGGCTGTGGGGAGAAGACGTAGAAGGGAGAAACGTTCAGAAAAATCCGCCAACAGACTTATAGAGGGCAACGGTCAGGACAAAAATGCTATTCTGATCAGGAGTGGAGGTGGTCTTGCGTCCTGGAAAGAACCCGGCAGAGACGACAACTTCGCCTGGAAACTTCATTTGAAGACCTTGCTGTATGAGAAGATATGTCTCGCTTACGCGACATTAGCAGAGTACAGCTACTCACGTCAGCAGTACGGCTTCTCCCTGAAGTATATAAGAATGGCGGCCAGGTGTCAGACCCTGCTCGGCGGCATGATCATCAGGAGCAGGGTGGTCGATGCCGGGTGCCTGATCGGTCGCGCAGGGGACAACCTGTTCCAGCTGAGCCGGCATTGGGCGTCCAGGAGTCAGTACGCGAAACAGTTGGAGACCGATCACCAGATCGATAGCAGTATAGCTGCGGAGATTGAACGCGATATGGAGGAGGAGGTGGAGGGGGAGCTGGTGGATGAGTTCGATTTGGGTGAGTAGAGAGAATGTTATGACATTCTCTTTTTTATCAATTCTCTTCTCAGTTATATGTAATTGAGCTGAAAGAAAGACAGAATAGATGTTAATTATGTGTTGTGTCATACTTTTAACGTTTCTATCGGCGAAATGTTACCGTGATATCAAATAGTGAGTGACAATCTACTGATCAGAGAACAGTCTCATAAGTTTGATAGTACCTCGTCGATAAGGGTTAAACTGTTTACGTTCTTTCAATATTTCTGTTTAGTTTAAGTAAGACAATCCTGTAAGACCTTTTGAGTTAATTGTATCTTCCGATAGAGACGGCGATGATGGAACGAGTGCGCGTCCATTACTGGCCATCACTGTCCATTACTGGCGTCCATCACTAGACTGTCATTTGATCAAGCACGATGCGGATTACGCGATTAAATCCCTAAGACTTTTATTTATTGTTGATCTGATATATTATTTACGTGTCACGTTGTCTGTCCTCAATGGATTTCAAAACTATTTAACAAATTTACTCAAATTTGAACACCCTGTTTAGTTTGGTACAATTTTGTTTATAGGACAGTTTATCACTCAATATATATTTGACGGTAACTGTTAGCTCCAATATATTCCGAGAGTAAAACGAAGTTTAAGTAAAATTTATTGTGTGTCAAAGAAAACACAGGTAACTTGGATCGTTTTGCTGAAAGATCTGTGAATACCGTCGTTTCAGACGTGTCGCTGCCGCGCACGGACCTGGAGGCGATGCAGCGCTCGTGCGAGCACTACCGGCGCGCGAGCCTCGTGGCGGGCGCCAAGCGCGACGAGCTGCTGCGGCGACTCGCCTCCGTCTGCAACGAGCTGGCCGTGCGCTTCATGAACGACGCGCAGCGTGAGTGCCCACTTGTTTCAGTTACCTTTCTATTCTCTTTACTTGCATTCGTTATGTTTTGGTTGCCTTTCTTTAATCTTTACTTGCATTTGTTATGTTTTAGTTGGCTTTCTTTCCTCTTTACTTGCATTAGTTATGTTTTGGTTTCCTTTCTTTTGTCTCTACTTTCCTTTGTTATGTTTTAGTTGCCTTTCTTTTGTCTTTACTTGCATTTATTATGATTTAATTGCCTATCTTTTGTTTTTACTTGCCTTTAATGTGTTTTGTCAAAACTAATAATGTAACTCTGTTTTATATTATCTGTAGCGTGCTTAACAACGATTCTTGTTCGTTATTTACACATATAGCAAATGCTTATGAATTATTGGGTAGCAAAAATCTTGTGATTCCTTTTTGGCATGTATACCATTGAGTATATGCAAAAAATACTTTTACAATGGTTTTCTGTAAAATTAATTTTCCGAAATCTAGTATAACAGTTAAGTTGTTCTAATAACGTTCCAATAAACAAAAAGTTACGTTGCAGAACACTTGAAATTTGTTGCAAAGCCAGCTAGTGTAATATATTTTTTTACGAATAAATATGTTTGTCGGTTGCAGAGGTGTACGCACAGTATGCAGAAGAGTTAGAAGCGGCAGCGGACAAGAGTCTAAGAAACGATGCTGAAGCAGAGACTGACAAAAAAGCGGATATAAAAGAGAAGGCGCCAACAAGGACGGGTAAAAAAGATCCAAAGGAGTTGGAGAGTAGAATGGAAGCAGGAAAGAAGACAGAAATGGAGACAAAAGCAAGTGGTAAAAAGGCAGGTAAAAGCAAAGCAGCAAAAACAAAAACAGAACCGGAAGCAAAATTACAAGCACCCGCAGAAACTAAGATCAAAGGTCTTGAAAGTAAAACAGAAACTAAGAGTAAGAAAGAAGCTGTGGCGAAAACTCAAACGAAATCTGCTGAAATGGAGACAAAAGAGAAGTCGACAGAAAAAGAAGATAAGGAGAAACATAATACTGAAGCGAAGTCGAAGCCTGATTCAAAAGATACTATATCTGAAAATATCAAAGAAAAGGTACAAGTCCGAGAGGAGAGTAAGAAAGCGGAAGCGCAGAATAAAGAAGAGAGCAAAGAAGAAGCTGAAGAGCGGAAAGCCCGAGTCCGCGCCTTGGGCCAGCAGCTGACGAGTCTCTCCCGTCGCTCTGCGGAATGCCTGGACGAGGCGGCCGCCATCTTCGAGCAAGTGAACGATGTCCCCAACTTGGCGCTGCTCTTCTGCAACAAGGCGAGGTATATGCGCTTCAAGGCGCACTGCGACCTCGCCGGATTCGGGTGAGTTTTATATCTTTGCAGGAATAAGCATCTTGTGGCCTTTAACTGTTTGCCCTATTTTCTTGTACCTCGGCTCATTTGGAACACAAACTGTGACGCTCGTTTATGTTGTGGGGTATAGTGGATACGTCATACCGCTTACTGCAAGTCTTTGTAGGTTTTGTTTTTCTTTTGGACAGAATAATCACCTACTGGCAAGCGATATATAGGAAGAAGTTTATCATCATTCCCTTTGCCATTTTCCCCAAGTTATCATCGGATCGGTTTCTAATCCATCCAGTTTAACCAGAATATCAGTTGTAACGCGGAGTCATGTCATCTGACCTCCACAATTCAAACGGTAATATTGCGTCCGATAGATGAATGAGTTGTCAGAAAATTTTGAATGCATTGATATGCTTTAACGACTGCCAAAGATGATAAAAGTAACCGGAACCAAGTTTTTTACATGTTCATCCGACGCGTGGATCATCTTACTTACCACCATCGTACTTACCAACCAAAAAATAATGATAACAGAAAGTGGTTTTCCCGCAGGATTCGAACCCACGACCTCCGGTTAGTGAAGCAAGGGCCAATACCACTGGGCCACGGAGGTGGTTAACGACTCTTTCATGAGGTTTCTTAGTTTCTTTCATTATACTATTAAGACGGGATTTGGTATGGTCGATGTAACGAAAAAAAGAGTATTAGATTATTAGAAATAGTACTTTACATGCCAACCACCCGCAATGTGATCAAAGAATATCTATCTCATCTCTCATGGTTGAATAAAAAACTGACAGTGATATAAACTCTCGATGGAAGTGAAAATTTCCTTAATAAAATGATAATAATTATTCTAATCCAAAACAAAATCAGTATTTCAATAATGCCCAACACACGTATGTTGGATTTTTCGCTAGATCCGTTTAATATATAAGATATATACAGCATTAGCGCTTGCTGCATGTACTATGTGTTGCAGCGACAAGCGCAGCCTGTACGGCTTGGCGGAGGAGCTGTACGCGGCGGCGCTGCGGCTGCTGGGCGGGCGCGAGGGCTGCGGCGCCGCCTCCGTGTGGGACCTGGTCTCCTGGGAGCTCTCCTGCCACCTCTACTCGCGCGCCGTGCTCATGCAGGACTGCCCCGGCCTCTACGCCAACGTAACACCCGCTACTTTTTCATTTGTGTCTACGGTGCAGTGTTTTCACACCACTGCTTTGCCTGCGGCCTCAAAATGATGAAGCCTGTCATAATCATAACAATTCTTTTTCAACCTTCCTTACCTTAATAAGACACAGAATAGATGTACACATTGTAACTATAATATCGCGTAGATTAACCTCTATGACTCTACTCGATACCGCTTACCAGATGTAAAAGCGTTGTACAACGGAGCCAAATAAGTTAATTAAAACAAAGCAAAAACAACTTTATTACATATTAAAATGAACGAAAAAGTAAAAAGAAATTCTAAAAGTTTCGATGGCCATCTTCCAACTCTATCATCAATAATAAAGGATACAATACAATATCAAAGTATTCGTCAAGACAAGTCAAATGAATCGCAAACGTCTTTTGATTACGGAATTTCTATGGGCACCTTCCAGCGCTATCATCAGATCGACTCCTATGCCATCATAGTATTATATTATCATCAGATTAAGGCATGTTTTAATTTAACCGGAAACCGGGTAGTTGGTCAAATTTAATCACAGACCGACATACAATGGGACAGGTATAAGATTGTAAAAATGAAATAGGAGGATGAAGAGGTTAGTTCCTTCTAATGATGATATGTCACCGATATGGCAATCGCTTGCCGTGTATTTGTTACAATATTGTATCAATTCCTTCTGTTTTTTGGCATAGCACGAGTCTCGTCGGATACTTTTATGTTTCTTTTTGTTAGATATGAAGTTATGCTCTTAGACTTTTGTCTATGGTACGATCCGTCTAACAAAGAATTCGCAGAATACCGTCCCACGAATCTGTTATTTTTGTAGTAAAATGTGTCCGGATATGTCAGACACAAACCAGCACCTTCCTGACGCCTTGTAGGGTTACAAGAAGGCATTTGCACTCTTCTCCGATCCCCCCCCGCGCTGGTTGCCGTGGCCGCCCCGTCTGGCCTATGCCACTCCACTTCAGGGCCTCTAGATCTGGGCAACATACTCGACCGGATCTAACCCGGGCCCATGGGAGCCAGGAGATTTTAACTCTAGCGGAAAAACTCCCAGCCCCCGCGGCGTTGCGTTTCCAATGGGCAGGGCATTTCACTGACTTTCAGGTCAACGTCCTGCGCATCTATTCGCGGTAAATAATACTATTGAATATATCTCTTCTAGGAAGCTTCAGAGGTGGCCGATGCCTTCAAACACGCCCTAAAGTACTGCCTCCTCAGCCCTGGACCTCGCCAATACCTGTACCAGTTCAGGGCGGCGATGATCTACCACCGATTGGGTTCATTGTACCACTCGCAGTTTAGGTAAGTAAATAAGGGGCCATCCATATTTTACCTCACTCCGATTGTATGATTTTGATCCTTTCCTCGCTCTTATCACACATGGTAACACCTGTATATAGCCTCCCTTGCTCCCTATTGTGAGGTTATATATTTTTTTATTTTCGTTTAAAAACTATTGAAATGAAAAGGCAATGCTGAATTTAATCGACAAAACAATTAACATTTAAAAATATTATGTTGATGCATATAGAATTCCATGTTTTTTTTTTGTGTAACGTTAACTGAACAAAGGTCTTGTTTTAACGATGTCACATTACGACACCCTCCGAGTTCCTTAACGTGGTACGTAGTTTACGGAAGCTCCCTATGTCCTACTAAAATGAAATAGGAAAATCTAAAGACAGACTGCCCTCACGCCGAAAGGTCTGGCGTTCTTATCGGTTCAGTATCGCGTAGAGATTGGAATTAGAAAGCTTTTGACTTATGATCAGAATGTTTGCGTAGATTCCTCGTCTTGTGGTCAAGTCTCTCTCTTACAGGGCAGTACCGCCGTGGTTCCTAAACAAAACAGTCAAAGTGGTCGGTTTTAGTGTTAACAATGTAACCAATGGCGACGGGGTGGCGTCGTGCGCATGGCGTTGTTATTGGACGATTATCGCTCGGCGATTGAGATCTCGGTTGCAGGTCACCAATAATGTTACTTGGTTTTGGGTACGTTAAGGATCAAAGGGTGTATTTATCATCAGCCTGCATCCGTCCACTGCTGGACATAGGCCTCCCCTAAAGCACTATATAAGGGGGGTTTTATACCGTATCCCGCCACGCTGGTCCAATTCAATTGCCAGAGCCTCGTTCGTTGGTCGGTAGGTTCAGGATGACTGGGGTTCCGAAGGTGTTATGTGGAGCCCCTTACACCCTCCAGAGGGTGTGTATTTAGTGTATAAATGGTAGTTAGTACTTCAAAATATTTTAAAAATAATAGAAATAATGACTAATATTAAACATTTGATGACGTTCGCGTTGTAATTGGCCATTTTTGATACCTACTCGACTTTTAACCAATAAGAGCGTCAGACGTTTTCTAAATTGTGGCGTCTTACGTTGCACTTTATCATGTGAACGTGTTGCTCCTGTAATGTAAAGCAAAGAACCCGTTCTTAAAATAAATTATAGTAGATTTGATATTCTCACGGACTCTCGTCCAGGACGACCCGCGAGGAAGGGGCCCGCAGACGCGCCCTGTTGGCCGCCACGAGGAGCAACTACGAGGCGGCCAGCAACCTGTTCGCGGCCCTCGAGGATGCCGGCATGTTCCTCACGGTCAACCTGGAGCACTGCGCCGCTCTGGAAGCGCACGCTGCCGGTGAGTCGAGCGATTTCAACGATGCGATGTCGATGATCGAAGCATCGCTCATTCGCTTTGCATGCCGACTCTCGGCGAAGCTCTCAGGGGTGCTCGTGTAAAAGCGGGCGCCCTTAAGCGCCGTATTGAACCAACGAAGCTACAGTTTGCATTCATCACTTAGGATGATTTGAAGTGTTAGCCTTTCCGAAAGCCGCAAACGGGCAAACGACCAGGGGGTCAGTGTGCCTCCTGCGTTGCTACTCGGGTCAGTCGGGGTGGCAGCAGGGGTCGTCCCCGATACCCGCCCGACCGCCAGGGCAGCGTGGGTGACCCTTGCTGCCGCTGCCGGTGAGTTCGTGTTCGAACTTTGCTTTGATCAAGCTGCAGTCATCTTCCCTAACTCGAGTCAATCCAAAGTCCAAATCGGCTGTGTTTAAGCCAAATCCATCTTACACGTTAGCTCAAGTGAAATCACATTCGAAGGCGGCTAAAGTAAAATTAAATGAATTTAGGAATTAAGACTCAATACTTGTCTCAATGTGGACGTTGGAATAGTTTTAGTGGAACTGAGTCCATTTAAAGGCAATGACGAACAATACTTTTCTTCACTTAGCCGATTATTATGCCGATATACATGTCAAAGTCATTCTTTAAGTATTTTTCGCTCTATTAGTTTCTTTCCGGCATCCATGATCACGCGCTGACCTTGGATGCTGGAAAGTGTCCTAAACGTCGAGGATAATATACGATAATAAAAGTCAATGAAGGTGGATTTGACAGGCAACGAAGACGTTGCTTCGGTCCTTCGGATAAAGTGATAAATCGCCTCCGTGGGGTCCTAGTGTTATTGGCCCGCGTTTTACGAACCGCACGTCGTGGGTTCGAATCCTGCGGGAAAACAACTTTGTGGTATCGTTGCTTTCTGTTTAGTGCAATTTTGGCTGATCACGCAATTGTCTGAAAAGTAAGATGATTCATGATTCGGATAGGCGTGTAAAAAGATCAGTCCCGGTTTCCATCCATCTTGGGCTGTCATTAAAGTACGTCAGTGATATAAATTTTCTGACAACTAATTCATGCGTCGAATGCAGTATAACCCTTTGGATTGCTAAGGTCAGATGCCAGTCGCTCAGCGTAAAAACTGTTATTCAGGTAAATCTGGATGGATTAGAAGTAAGGTCTCTACTTAGAAAATGTCTACGAGCAAGAAAGGAAAAGAAAAGACATATATGTTATGAGGGCGGAGTTGTAATGAGACAATGTTGTTATTTGTCAGTCAGTTAGTTACGTTGAATATTTGTAGGCTACGCGCTGCATAACAGTTGACCAAGTGGCCAGAATCCAATGTTAGCCAGTCTGACCTGCTCAGAAATACATTGTCTACCCGGTTGCCTTGGTTTAAATAAAGAACTGTAGACACACTACGTTTCTATTCACGTTATTTATCTGTTACCAATGGCTGATACCGAATAGATTAATTGAATCCCGAATTTAATCATACCTCAGCCAAATAATACGAATATACGACATAAAAGTTCTTTTTATTTCATCGATTTCGATGCACATACATTGTTTACTTTTTTTAACGTAATTTTTATCTCTTCAGCACAGCAGTATCTAAATCTCACCTAAAAGATGTCCGCTGCCTAACTAATCATGGAAAAATTGCTGAAAAAAACATCACATATGAGTTTGAGAATAAATAAAACTAAATTTAGGTTTTATGAAAATTCTTCCAAGTAGTATAGTGTAACTGACTCTTAGTTATTTTCAATTGTATTTTATAACGTAAACCGTTGTTTTTTATGTTTACTAAAATATATAACGGACAATAATAGAGTAAATATTAAACTAATGTAAGAAAATAAATTATTACCATGTTAAATAATAAAATTGTGTGAGCAAAAAGAAGTTAATGTACTAATAGGCCGCAGGTGTTTACATTTACGTGGTAAATTTGATGATCGGGTGATTTTTACAAATCGCCTTGCAAGAAATAATTTGATATTATAACAGAGTAATCTTGTTGCAGACGCATTGTCCAAATAATTAAAATTTTGTCTACAAGATTTGCTAATATCTTTTTTACTAGAAATATAACAAGGAGGATGTTAACATAATGATAATTAATAGGTTTCAGCTATAAAATGCAGTGTAAGCCGCCTAAAAGTCGATCATCATATCGAAAAACTGTAATGGTAAACTCGATTACCCTAAATTACATTTATTAGTCGGTCCTTCAAACGGAACATAGCTGTCTTAATACTCAACTGTTTTATAGCAGACTAGTGGTCCGTCCCAGC
>DWTZ01000115.1:0-10488 GCA_018246075.1 Lamproptera meges | reverse complement strand
GTGACCATGGAGGCTGTAAAGTGATCCGAAACGTCGGGAATTAAATATATTTAAATATGTAAAATAAACGCGATAAATTCCGTTAAAGTGCTTTTATTCAATAATGTATAGTATTCGCGAAAATAAAAAAATAACAATTTTATTTTAACTTACTATTATTATTTTAACATTAATAATAAAAGGTTTACTCCGGACGTTTCAAAAACCCTTTCAGCAAAGAAAAAAGATCACACATCCGAAGTAAAATTTAAAATAAAGGCTATAATGAAATCCGTAGAAGTTTAAGCTAGTTTTGTTTAATTATGTGTATTATTCGCGTAAATAAAAATTGCGACGCAAAAATTAAGCATATATAAAATTTAAGTAGTATTCAAATAATAATTTCTCTACTACTTAAATTTCTCCGTCAGAATATCCTTCATATGGAAAAGTAACATCATTATTTTACAAACTAAACAAACAGCTATGGCTACATAACAATTTGAATAAATCCGCAATTGAATCGTTTCAGCAACGACTTGGGGAGTTGTTGCTCGTACGATTAACCTACCGCGGTATCGGCTAGTACAGTGGGTACTCGAACGCAATTACACATTGAACAATTCGTATGCTATTGGTAGCGGTAAACGATTGGTCATAGGAAAACGGTTTACAGTGCACGATCGGGGTCAGGGGTTGAAGTCGTAGCGGCCTTTGGACAACGGACTGGGCATTATCGCGGTGGCATGGCACGGACCTTTGTTCACTACCTAGTTAATGCTAATATAGGACTTTCTTCCATTACTGGAAACAATTGGACGCTAGTGCCAGTTAAGGAAGAGATTAAGTTAGGATTAGACAGAGAACAGTCTTTTCTCGATTTTACGAATACAAATAGCACACAGGACACAGTAAATTTGTGGCAGTATTGTTACATTAATAAATATCAACGGTATTTTTAAATTTTGTACTTTTATGAAAAGTTTAAACAATTTTAGCTGATTATAAGATAGAAAATTTAAAATCTAGCTATATAAAATAAGAAAAACTTAGTAAATATTCTATAAAAAAAATTATATAACCTTACTATGATGTTATGCCGAATGCAAATGATAATTTAAGTCGCATCTTACTTGAAAAGAATTGATTAAAATGTAAGATAAAACATTGACGCTAATTTAGCTCCAAACATTTTTTTCACTTTACTGCTAAGACGTATTTCCGGACGTGATTACAGTTTTATAATTTGAATTCTTATTTATAGCCTGTTCACCGGACGCCCATTTCCCGTTTATTTAAACAGGTGCAATTTTATTTCACCACAGACTCGACTGACTCATTCGATTTATATTCCCGCTCGTATGAGCCAATTAATAAAGATAGAGAGGATAACCGCTGAGAGTGTAATAAAAAAAGCGGCATTTTGAATGCCACCATCCATTCTGCTAATATTGTACAAGTAAGTTCGAGCAGGTATGCATTACCGATACGATGTCGGTTGCCGAACGAGCGGTTTTTTTTAAACGGCTAGTATAAGATTGTATAAGACGGAATATAAAATATTTAGGATAATACGCATGCGTGTAAAAAGCAGCGGTTTTGGATCATTGATAGGATCATTACGGTTGTCGACCGGTAACATAACAATAGACAAATGATCAATAACTACAGTTGCATTTTGTCAGCGGAACAGAAATTCTTTATGGACACACAGAATTAACACAAAGAAAAAAGTTGTATTACAACTAAAGTTTTTTAGTCTGACATATACAATGTTAGTAATTTTTAATACATATAATAGGAGCATCGTAAATGAACGTAAGAAGTCAACACTTGTGATAAAGCGATGGAATCGTTCGACCCCATTGCCACTGCAATGAAATTAAATCTTAAAGGTCGCGTTAGTAGAGGTTCAGGTGTTTCGTGACTGCGCAGGTTAAAGAGACACGCCACTATGGAGACTATTGGGAACAAGGCAATAACGCGTGCCGATTTCTTGGGCCTTTAGTATAATCGATGTAGACGAGATAGTATAATAGAGAGTTATATAGCCGAGATAAAACGATATTCTGACTCGTAGAACTGCGTAGCAATTATAGTCTACATTTCTTATGTATTCATTTCGTATTGAATACATTCTCAACAGTAAAAATTTAGTAGATTTGTAGCGTGCACGATTAAATTGCACAAGATTAATCGTATCAAATTGTGATCTTCACTCGTTGCCTAGTATACATCGAATAATGAAAAATATAATAGTCATTGGTTGCGTATACATTGTAAAGAAAATATTTTGAATATTTCAAATTACATACAATGAAATGGACATTAGAAATGGTAAAATTATAACAAGACATCGTATCGTAGTTTTGCTTTATTCTAATCGACCTTTTATCGTAAATGTGCAAAAAAAACAAATATCACGCAAATAAGTAATACAATCTTTTATTGTAAGATTAATAGTTATTAAGTTACAATTAATACAGCCAGACAACGTAGGAAATGACGTCATAAAGTTTAATTGTTAAAGAACAGAGTAAAAAGGGTAATTTTCAAAGAAGGAAGTCCAGTCTGGTGGGTATTTAATTAAAAATAAAACTTTAAGTTAGGCAATTTGATATCTCGCAGATCTGTCACGTTGTAGTCCCAGCTCCTATTTATAAAGTAACCGATTAAAGGGCGGGTATGGCGTAGTCGTGCACGGGTCAGAACGGATTCCATCAGGCGTGTTTTCCATGAAGGATTTTAATTACGTCGCGCCGGGGTGAACGACCGCGCGCCACCGACACATCTGGGTTATCTGTGACGGTTTAATAGTTTTTCTTTGATGTATCGGGCGTATAGATGATTCAAAAGAGAGAGAAAAAGTAACAAACAATCATAGATGCATATGGATCATGTTACTAGACATTTTACTTGAATAGTACAATTGGTAATATTTTAAATAATTTTTAACATATCGTTTTTATAAAGTAAAATGAACGTCCGTATGAATTTAATATCCGTAGTAAATTGTTAATTGTTACAGCTTGCAATTTTATGTGTCTGAAATGGTCGATCTATCATTGTAATGATATTCACATGGGTTTATTGACACCGCGATTATATCTCTACTTATTTGATTTGCTAAACAACACCGAAAAACCTTCGACGGCGACCTGATTCAATTTCGGTAACTGTTCATTTGACACTTTTTTGTGTTCGCTAAGAGATACCTACATTTGAGCCCGTTAGCAGCGAGTTGTGTGTTTTACCATGCTTTATTTGGGAAATTTCGCGTGGGAGAAATCGTTTTCGGCTGACTCATTAGGGGCATGGTTGTTATGACCAAATATTACGAAGAGAGCGTTTAAATCCAAGTATTTGGTAGCACGCCACGACGATGATAATGTTTGTTTAACCTTGAATGGTACTCGCTGCTAATATGGAGTTTGGCATATTTGCTGTTTCAATTCGGTAGAAGCGTACAATAACAAAATCGATGACACATGCCCAAAGTATTTCAAAGCTTTATTTAATAAGAAAATGTAAAAGGAACATAAAAAGGTACGCGTGGGTTCGTAAGTGATATGTCCCAACTCATTGTTCGATCTTGAGACGAATAAACTTCTTCGGTACAGAGGTTCGTTTTAGAAAAAAGGTTTTCAACCTTGGACATACATAGTTTGAATATCGCGCGTATATCTCACTAGCACCTGTCAAAGCAATAAAGCCGTGTTGACGGTGTAACATTACAAGTGGGGCGTACTGCGGCGTGCACGAATCGATTACGGGGCAATACACGCGAATCCTCTAATAAAATCGCTAATGGAACGGTACCGGCGGCGCGTCGCATAACGGCGAAGCTTACAGCTCCCACGGACGATACTATGATATTCAACAAGAGTTGTTGAATTCTAACAGTAGGGTAAACACTAGATATTTAAAAGTTTAAATAACATTCCGATAACGATAGATCGTTAAAAGATTAACCAAATAGAAAAATACGAGTGTCTGTTCGGTGAAAAACGAAATCGTAGCGCGTCTCTAGAAATGTTTCCGAACAAAACAAAGAAAAAAAAAATAACAATTGAAATCAGTGTCGGTTTGTGGTACGGAAATGTCATCTCTTCAGCAAATTATACGGTATTTTTGTTGTTTTTCAATTTGCTACTACTGTCTACTAAGACGAGTAGAGAAATTGTGTCGGAAATTTTACGGCCTATAATTGAAATATTATCACGTATATAAATAATATAAATAATAAGATCTTTAAATGTGGCTAAAAAATTGTGTTTGTATACCATATTTTAAATTTAAGTGACACAATTTAAAAAATAATTCATAGATTCATGTAACGGCTTAATGTTTTGCCGTTTACTGGAAACTCGTAAACTTTGGGAGCTTTTAGTACAATAAATAGTTTTTTTCTATGTTTTAAAAGTATAGTTTAGGTAGACTAAGCGCTTTAATTATTTATGTACATAAATTTTGTTTGCAACAGCATTAAATAATTTTTACTTTCGGCAAACTACTGATGCACCGCACTGCAAAGCAACAGATATTTTATTGTTAAGAATTATGAAAGGTTTAACCACCTAAATGTCTTCATGCGTTAAAATAATTATATACATAACTAGTTAAGCCCCTCAAGCTTATTGTGAAAATGTCAAGATTATAAAATATAGATAGAATTATAAATTACACCTCGACAAAGTAGTGCTCTCTCACAATCCTATAATTATGAAAAAAGAATGCAACAACATTATCAGTTATCACCATTACAAAGCAGAATGCAACACGTCAAATGTGCTTAGCGGTTCTATAAATAAAGATACGAGTAGAGATTAAGCGGTGCAAGTTCTTTATAGAATTAGATGGATGGGCACACTAATCATGTTCTCGACGTAAGATTTGATGTAATAGCCGACGGATGCAGAATCGAACGGATGACCGATTGAAACCTAAGTGCTCTCAACTGGCATCAGATTATAATGGACGATGTTGCGGTTAAGTGTAAACAAAGTGCAAGGGAATTAATAGAGATTATTGGAGATTCATTTTTCATGCTATCGGATATACCAAGTCGATTCAACACACAGCTGAGAAGGAATCACGAATGTAGCTGTTTCACTATACACAGTGCGGCTGATTTGATTTACATTCAATTATCAGGCTAATTACGATGTAACCCTATTAAGTGTTTTTCACATGAATAGCGCTTTGTGCGCAGAGTTGAATGATAAGTGAAGCTATTGCGGGCATGTATCTCTAAGTGTGAGAATAACTTTAATTAGGGGAATTCACCATAACATCGTAGTGGACAAATTTCCATAATTGTTATGGTCCCGTTGTGTTGGTGGTTTCTATTGAAAAGCACGCATAGTAAATTATATCATTGTGTAACGCGGTATGCGTTGAAGTAATTTATAATTTGTTAAAGCCATTCGTTTTATATTCATTTGAAATATAGACAGTTGTTCATTTTAAAGAATGATTTTAAATATCATTTTCGTATAACAATCAGGATAAGTTGAAGCTATATTCTTTCAGTTGCATCATAATAACGTAAACACTACGATAGCACTAAGCCGACCAATTCCGAACACAGTTTGCATGATTGCGCCACCCGTCGTCGCCCGTGTCACGTCCGTAGCGCGGAATTCGGTTTTCGGCACGCGCTCGGGCACTACGCGACGCACGATCGGCGAATTAGCCGAGGGCTTCTTGTTCCCCTCCCAGTTCGCGGTGAAACTACAACGAACTGAACGAACAGAAAAGCTCATGCCAGAGTCGCCATTTGACCCAAATACGCGAGCGCACCGCTTGTATGTGGCATCGCGGAATGTCATTTGCAGCGCCGCTACACACACCGCAACACAGACGATATCTGTTTACGAAACACCTGTCCCGATGTTGCTATTTCTAATGCGGCCGCTGTTTACTGTACGGTTCGCACTTATATTACTGTTGCAGAAAACATTTTTGCACGGCGTAAATGATTGTCACGGCTAACAATTTTAATTTAAAGGATGATTGATGGGTAAAGCTCGCGCGTTAATGTGATCGATGATTGAATAATAAAAAACATGAATGTTGCAATGCAAATTATAAAAAAAAAAAACTTTAAGATAGTATTAAGGAAGAAGCGCTTAAAATCTATTTTACGGATTTTATCGCGTTTAATTACTTTACAATTATTGGTTTGACTGAGAAGTCTCTGAGAAGAGTTTAAGGGTATAATGAGGGTATAATTTTAAATGATTGTAGTAAATAAACGCGATAAAATCCGTAAAACCTTTATCAAGTATAATATTTGCGTAAGCAACAGAACGTATTAGCCTATTTCGGGTAGACTTAACGAAGTGTCACACATGGCGAGAAAAATAATAACCCTACGCAAACACTACCGGACCCCAGTCGTGACGAGTGGCCCGAGGGTCGGTTGTATACGACCACTATCAGGGAAACTAGTGGCCAAGTGGGCGCTTTACATAGATCCAATGCAAATGGACTGGGCATTCAAAATTTATCAATTAACATTTACAATGCGACATTGTATCGATTGGAAGTCAAAAGGTTTAATTTATGACCTAAAGTATCCTTTACAAAAGTAAAATCTTTTCCTCGTCAACACATTCTTTTTAGCCTAGGTTGACGGTTAATGACGGCTGCTGTTACAATAATGGATCCGTGTTCGACAAATTAAATCTAGGTACACAATTTATTATCTATTTATCAAGGTTGTTCTTACGGTCTTTTTGGCCAGTTATGTGGTAAGTAACCATCAAATAGCCAAAAAACATCTTCGTCTTAAAATATATAAGACTCGATAATCCATGAGCCCGATTAATCGAGCTTTCACGCATTGGGTTTGCTGTTTTGTTTTTATCTCCTTTTGGCATGCTTCATAGCGGCTATATATTTACAGACCATTTATTTAAACACACAAAACGTGGATGAAATTTTCTTCTCGGTACTGGCACGGTGCCGCCTTAGGGGCCAGGCTTATTCCAACTAGAAAGTGAATTATAAGCCTGGAATAATTTGTCTGCGGCGACTGAGTGGCCGCACGGTTTAAATTACAGGGATGGATCAGGAGAGAGCGAAGTCCACAACTTAAGGGGAGAGCTTTAATCTCGGCCATTTTTTTAAGTCGTAAATAAATGTTAAATCGTTAATCTCAACCGCTTATAGGTAAAACTTAAAAATAAATCACATTAACGACAATTTCTTTTTATTTTATGCGACAGACATGGGTAATACTGCGCCTTGGCTTTCGGTCTTGTTTTGGTCAAAAAATTAGTTTAGCCAACACTAACGACATAAAGGTAAACATGTTATTTATTAAGGAAGAGGTGGTTCCCATTATCTAACAGTTGAACAAACAGGCCGAACATAAAAATATAACAGTAAACGAAAAACAGCTACGCGGCTCATTAGGAATGCAAACAATAAATTAAAACGCGCGAGTCGTACCTGTATTACCATATTAGCAAGTAATTAGCATTGTGGACATAGCAGATTAGAAGTCGGAAACGACCGCTGGAGATAGCAGAGGCATTTCGAGATGTGACCGTTGTAAGGCTTCAATAATTAATGAAGCGCCCGTGTCCTCTGGACACTGAGAACTTTGAGCTAATGAGGGGACCCTGTCGGCCTAGAGGAGGCGTGACAATACGTAAAGTACTGCGGCAATAGAATATTCGTTCGTTCAATCGACAAAACAAATTGCTTTATTAAATCATGAAGCAGATTGAATACGAAGCCGAAAAACCAATTGATACGAGATATAAAAAAAATTATAAAAGAACATTTTTAAGCTAAATAAGACTAAGAAATTAATAGCTTTAACAAAAAAAAACTTATACTGATACGAGGCCATAAGTGCGTTTATTTGTTCCATGTGCTCCGTATATTAATATGAATAAAATCATAAATTTAATTTATTTTTATTTTATCTTTCGCTTGTGGGATCGGTTAAAGTCTGTCGTCTAGAATAAAAAACCTAGACAAAACAAAACACAGCTACTTCCTATCTGTTTGCGATTGTCGTCATTAGTCCGGGCTTGCTAGTCAACACGGGACGCTATCGATAGTTTGTCCGGGAGCAGATTGTGCGAATAGATCGCGCTGAGCACGGGCCGGGGCCAGCCCGGGCGTCAGCGGTGGGCGATCGGGATAACAGCGCCGCACCCACACGCCAATTACGCCCGATGAGGTTACGATCTAACAGGGCATCGGAGCGAACCGATCGCTAGCTAAACGCTTGGCTATTACTAAAATCAACGCTAGATTAATTAGCGCCTCCGCTCTGGCGATTGATCAATTATAACGGGTTGATAACGTTATGTAAACGGTTAAAATCAACGGATTCTAGATAGATCGATTTGAGGCCTATGACGATTTTCAAAATGGCTATAAGCATTGACGGTGATAATAAAAAAACTCTAACTCTTTTGCCAACGTAAATCGAATCGGCTACATAGAAATATACAATTTAGTTGTACTCGATGATAAAAAGTGAAAAAATCATACGACGTACACAAACGCTCTGCGACATATTTAATCACGTAGCGAGTTTCATTGTAAAGAAGGCATGAGTGAGGCACTAGAATCGCGGTGGGGCAAAGTAATTACAATAAATATGGTAGGACGAGGAGGAACCGTCGACGCCGCATCGTATTATGATCACACCCATGCAATTATGTAACACCTTCGAGGAACGTGGACAGGGCTAAAAAAGAAAATAGGAGAACTGGTTCAATTTAAATCACTGCGCTCACAGTGAAGAAAATGTGTTTTGTTGGAAACGCTATTATCCTCATTTTAATGAGTGTGACATTTACACAAAGATGTAAAAAGGATATTTTCATAGGAAAAAAGTTAAAAAGTAAAAAAAGGGCGATTTTGCTACCAAAATTTGATAAAACCATACAAAAAAATTCGTCTTGAATGACCATTGTTATTCAAAGTGATTGAAATAAATACAACCATCAGAAAAACTAGTGCAGAGTGGCATTGACTTCAAACCTAGTACGTTATAAAAATTGATTATCTCGATTCATAACCTTTTTATAGGCAAAAAAATATTATTACTATATAATTTATACAATAAAAAGAAAGAAATATCTCAGAAGAAGGAGGAATTGAGGTGCAAGTAGGATGACTTAAGGGCGGTTTGAGTTAATACTGTAATGTTGGGTTACAGAGTGTGCTTGCAAGAGTGTTACGGAGCTGTACAACAGTGTCAGTGAAACAAAATAAGGCAAAAATATCACTGCTTGCCACAAACTCTATTAGATTTCCAACTTACTTTTTGCAGCGGTTGTCGTCGCCTAACTCGATCTTGATGCGAACGTGAGAAAATTGTTAATCTTATTTTAGTTGCCGCCGTTTGTGAGGGGGAGATGATGAAGCGACTTTTCGATTGGACACTCGTTTAAAATAACCTTGTTGTTCGCCACTCAAAATATTTCAACTTACCCGAGTTTATCGATTGATTATTTCCCCCGTTACTGTGCAATATTATTTTTGTTAAGTTACACTAAAACATTTCATTAGTGCATAACGAATGAATTAAAATTTTACTCTCGAAGTAATGACTTGCGTTCTAGCAATTCGCACAATTTAGAAAGGAAGAGTGCACTTGTCACAGTATGGTCGCAAAAGAGAAAGGATACGGCCGTATCGTGAAAGGTGGATTTAAATTCACATTAGCCATCAACCTGAAGTGACTTAACAACATATTAACAAGGACGGCGGTGTGAACCAGTCGGAGTACTTTCTTCCTACGGGCATTTTTTCAATATAGTACAGGGATGGCTTCTCCTTATTCATTCAGTCACATGTAACAACCTATAAGGGACAGAGTAATTTTGTTTTTACCACGAGGGATTGACATGAGGATTCAAAGGAACTCATTCTGACGACTGTATCAGAACCCGCGAATACTTTTACTCATTATTTGTTCTTATTGCAAGTTATTGCTATCGTGTAAGTTTAAAGTAGAAGATGGGAAAGATTATTAGCATAATGCACCCATTATAACGGCCTCGATGAGGAAGTAAGTTATTAGGGGTCTAAGATTCAACCGCATTCGGTGGTAGCGATAAAGGGTAGACTGAGCGGAGTCGTGAGTTGGCGTCGAGCTTTATTGCTTTCTGGATCGAGATTCACAGTCTGAAGGCGACTAGGAACAAAGAGTGGACGGAGGTGTTCCATGAAGACTTATTGACCGTCGCCATATCTCATTAGCAGAAAGAAACATGAAATCCTACCTCGATATCTAGTTGAACAAATATTCCCGTTGTTTAAATGGTGCCACCGAAAATCTTAGAGCCCACGAACACCGGCACATAGATCAACTATTTCACCGCCATAACGCCCAACGAATCGTAGGGAAATCGCGTGTCGTGTAGTGTCACTGAGAACATTATCATTCCACTTGCGACGCTAAACCACTTATTCGGCTCGTTGCGACCGTTATCTCGCGCACGCACGCCGCCTGCATCAATGGCATATTTTTCC
>DWTZ01000114.1:0-10524 GCA_018246075.1 Lamproptera meges | reverse complement strand
GTCTTACGCCTGGGCTGTGTTCCAATTAACGTTTACAACGATTTTCCCGTTCCACTTGCTTGTGAGCGCTGTTGTCTATTTTTTTTAAACGACCACTACGCCCCACCTCCTTACGTGGGTTGTGGTGAGTTTAGTATGTGCGAAAGTCAAGACGCCATAAGTGTAGTCTTCGCCGCGACCATGAAACCGTTTGTTGCGTAGAACGGCTAAGGGAGCATTTTGAACGTTGCGAACGATTAGTGGAACGCACCCCTGATATTGTTATTAGTCGACTGTCACTCGGTGATTGAAAATCTTGACGACTTGAATAACAACGGTCGACTTACGATCCAACTTCGTTGACATAGGTTAAAATTTTTAAAAATCTTTTGAATTCCGAGGCTATATTGGTCCAGATATAATAGTGAGATCACATTTTCGTTTCAAGATCTCAAATAATTATATAACTTTCGGTGCATTGAACGTTTGTAATGTGCAGCTAGCTATATTTATCCAATTAAAAAAAATACACCCTGTCTTTTTTGATGTAGCAGGATTAATACATACGAATGCTTAAGAGAAATATGGTCTCAGTTCACTATGTATTTGCATGATAATGAGAAAGGGACAAAAAATCAGACGAAAGCTGTGCACTTTCTAGTACAGTGTAACTGAATATTTACATGGTATTCTAATTGAAAAAGGGTCAAATCATTACACCACACAGCTACTTTAAATAGCGTCCTAATTATATATACATATCAGAGAATATGCTGCTGAACATCACCACAACGATGTTTAAAACAGAAGTATCTTAACTAAATGTATATGCAAATGGCGCGTTGATTAAAATAACTAAATACAGTGTAGTAAAATGGATCGCTAACCGGGGTGTCCGCATTAGTGGTTGTGTCTTCGGTCTTCTTTGCAGCAGACTCTGTAGTGCCATTGCCCGTCTTCTTTTTGACCAATTGCTCGGCGGACTTTATCTCGTCGAGGGTCACACCCTGCGTGGAGCGTCTGGTCTCACGGACGCGCTTAGCGTGCGCTTTCCTCTGAGTTTCACTCTCCTCATCGCGCACCGGTGGCACGAAGGACCTATGATCGAATGGAATATCAGACAGTGACCGCCTAAACAACGACAATTAGCAACAACGAAGCGTTAAAGATTTGAATTGAATAGACATGCACTTCTCACACGCGGTACACACACTAAATCGGATGACGTATATTGTTTACAAACCGTACGAACACAATGTAAAACAAATAATAGATCTATAGGTGGAACATCATTGTTTCATTGATGTCCTTAAAATGAGACATTCTGTTAGTTTGATTTGGATGTCCGTTCGTTTGTAAACACGCAACGTCTTAGCAGGCTTTGATACAGGGATAATGTATGCTTAAAAATTTTACATTCGATAACTAAAAAAAAATCCGAGCAAAACAACGGACAAAGCTAAAAAATAAAAGTAGGAAAACACTCTGCATAACATTTTATTAACGTTTTCAGGATTCAATTTATAGGACAACGCCAGTATACGTTACAGAATTTTATATCCTATAAGAATTTAAAAAATATACAATGTACAATGGTTAAAAATATAATTTATTAATGGATAAGATCACGTAAAATCGGTTCCCGTCTCATTGCGAGACGAGAATCGACCGTGAATTTATACCGTTGACAATAGTTTTTAATGTTTTCCTTTAATATGAAAAAGATTAAGAAATAACGTCAAAACTGGATTGTAAATCAATTCAAGGCACTAGTTGTTTTCATTTTAAATAAAGCTTGATATTACGTTAAAAAATAATTCTGCAACATATAATACATACAGAAAAAAAAAACAGATTTACACTTAAGCGGGATGCAAACACAACAAGATGTATATATACTATGTTGTCAACTAAAAATAACTCAATTTACTAAATTAAAAAGAAAAATACAAAAGACTATATAACGCTAATTAATAATAAAAAATAGCGATCACAATTCAAAATATACGATAAACTACGAGAGCGTTTGTACTTGAAGAAGTTCTTGAATATGTTCCCGGGAGACAGTTTCGTCGGTGTGGCCGAGCTGGGGGTCGAATTGCTACTGTTCGACTCAACGCTCTCCGCGGAGCTGTCGTACACAACAACGTTCGATGAGCCGAAGAAGATCTGGATTTTATCTAAGTCCAATAGCAATCTCTTACGTCGCAAAAACGTATAGACCTCTATTGGTCATACATCGCGTGATGATTGACTCATTGCGGCCGGTTCCAATAAAAAGCTTCACGTTTGGGCGTTCGTTTCATACGAGATTGATATCAGACTTGGTGTATCAAAATTCCATATCTTTATTGGGTATGTTATAGGTAAGGAGTAAACATAAATAAACGATGTCATAAATCACCACATTGCAAAACTTATAAGTACGGCGAATATAAAAATTCCTTTCTTATTCCTCGTGTCAACTTTTGACGTTTTTGTTCTTGTACATAAAATGTTATTGTTATTACAAAATTAACTTTTATCATCGCTTTAAACTTTTTTTCCTATTAATCTTTACTGGGGGCTTATTCCACTTTAAATACAATGCTCAAACACATTCAAAATTTAAACATTCAACAAACATCAATAAAAATTAATAATATAACATCTACAAATTTCTTATTGCAAATTCCCTTTCAATGCTAAACTATCACAAGGTATTACACTTTTAATTTTGAAAAAAATTATACACACGTACAACCTATATTAAATCTAGACTATACATAAAAACATTACAACCAACAGTACCCGTTCAATAATCTATGTAGTTACCTAATATAAGACTTCTTCACTACTTCATTACTATTTTCTATTTTCTATAACATCTTCTTCTGTTCATCTTTTACGTACAAATTCAATAAAATTCTCGAATGAACTCGACTACATACCTTCTAACAGTAGCCTGGGTTGTGGTGTTGGTTGGTGAGGAGTTCACGCTAGTGTTAGCCGGACTGCTCCAATTGTTCGAATCCCTGTCTCTGCGCTCTGTGGGGCTCATCCTGCACGCATAGTTTCCACCGTTACAAAACAATATTAACACATCTCCTTACAGTTGTGTGTTACAGTGTGTTCATTTATTTACATTTACTTGGCAAATTGTTTAATAATGAACAATGTCAAAAACAAATGTCCAAAAATGAACAAATGACACATGAGAGATGAAGCGAACATATACAAATGTATTAATAGAAAATTAGATGTACGATGTTAAACGTTATGTGTACTGTAGTATTGATGAAATATATTCATAGATGTCACACTGTGACCAATGAGCTCTGTTTATTGTGCTTTTAGGGTCATTCCAATGAAGCGCGTGAGTCGACAAAAACGATTAAAATTTTAGCAATACAACTTTGCTTTAACTTTCACAATATAAGGATCATCTAAACACATTGTTTGACTAAAATATTCTCGGAATAGATGAAAGCGAAGTACCAAGAACGAAGCGGCGTAGAAAGTATGGTGCTGTTGTTAGTCGACTGACATTTCTACTGTCAATTCATCAATCACTGCGCTGCATGTGTGACGCCAATTGGTTGCCATGGGTTACTTCGTTTCCATCCGTTCCAAATCTAAATTGGCTAAACCAAAGCAGTTTTATAACAAGACCATCGCGATTTTCAACGTTCAACCAACGGGAAAAGTTCTTAGTTCGTTTCCCTACAAGTCTATCTATTTAGGCTCAAGCGTAGGTGCCACCCATTGGTCACAGCGTAGTGTCAGCGCGTCGGGCACCTTGTTTTGACATCCTCGTTAGTACTCTCTGGCGGATTGTTAGTGGCCTCGTGACACTTCCGCCTCAGCTCGATCGCGGCGAGCGTGGACTGCGGCAACGGCGGTATCGATGGGCACGAGGACGCCTTTATCCTCGCTGTCACGTCGCGATAGCGCTGATAGAAGCTGTCCACAGACCGTACACTACACACCACGATAATCACACCACCATAACCCGTATTACTCTGCAGACCAACGTGTCTACTTAAGGATCCTCCATTATTTCGGACCTAAATAACTCGCAACATGCTAATGACTATTGCCTACTTGTACGAGAACCTGCTTAAAACAACATAAAAAATGGAATATATTAAATGTATAGACTGCCTATGTCCGCCTAGGCAACAAACAATTTAATTATTACTTTATAACGATACTAAAATTTTGGATTTTAACAATTCACATAATATTAAATACACTTTTTATTATGTAAATTCCAATCTATTTAGGGCTATAAGTAACTTTCTTATCTACTTTTATTTACTTTAGATATTAACAAATCAATTAAGATGACCTAAAGCGATACATACCGCTCAATGATTGAGAAGTTGAATTGAAAAAAAAAAATCAAAAAATAATGCCTCTCTATGAGTCTGAAAAGATTGAAACTACCAATTGTGCCGGAGAAACTTTTGTGCACCAATGTAATACATTTTTTTTTCTATTTAACATTATGTAAATTATTTCAATAAAATCTCAATGACTTTTGAATAACAACATAATGTACGAATCATGTAAGATTACTAACCCACGAACTAGGACGAAGTCCGCAATAAAATCTAAGGCCAAACCAAAAATCCACGTTGACCAATGAAACTTGCATACATCGTTCTATGTTGTAAATCGATTAACAGCGATCATCTTAATACTTTTCGATTTACTATAATCGCGTAGTATGGAGAGGATATGTCGACTATAAAACTTAATGATTCGTTAAAATGTAACTGGCATATTAAAACACATAGCTTATGGATAATTGAAGTGACGTCAGAGAAATATGGACGTTAAACATACTCAGTACACGACTTGCTACAACTTTGTACAGTATTAAAAAAAAAAACATTCACACACCGCATGACGATTAGGTACTTTACAATATCATTCATACTAAATATTGATGTATTACCAACCTAATAAATACTATAATGGCACACACAGTGATCCCACACACTCAATGTGTTATACAAAAACGAAATCATTTATTGCTCTATAGTATCCTTTTTACTCCTTTTCAAAAAATGCTAGTATCATTCGAGAGGATCATAAAAATTGCGTATATATACGGTTACCACGTACAAAAATTTACCTACACTTTTTTTTTACAATAAGCTCAGTATTAGTGTTAATATTGATTAAGAAGAACTTTGTTTATGAAACATTGAAAGGCACGATCACACGTAACAATACGACATTGCATCGTTAAAGAACAGCATAATAAGTATGCAAAAAGATAGCGTTGCTCGAAGCGAAATTAAATATTGTTAGTGTACATTAATATTTCAAAGCTAGCAATTTTTGCATTTGCAGTTTTGTCTTGGTTTTAATTCCATAAACGAAGGTAAGTACGGCTCAATTACTCTTATCATATCAAACTAAATGTATTCTAATCAAATGTATTCTAATTAAATGTATTCTATCATTACCTCAGTAAATGCAATAGAAAAAGCGTCCTTTCAGACGACTTGCAAAGAGTTATGCTAATTACATATTAGGTTTTTTTTAATTTAAAAGATCTAACACCGAAATATTATTTCACTGCAATATACGTAAAAGAGAATTGAATCTTTTAAATAAGTACATAGTGATTAAAACGCATAAAACAATGTTCGAAACACTCACGTCTTATCATTCTCGAAACTATGAGTCCTTCGCAGTATGGTGTCATTGTCCAGGTTATTAGCTTGTTTGTTTTCGCCTGAAAATATTAGCGGAACTGTATAAATAGTGATTCACCCATTATATCAATAAAATATTAGTTATAACAGCGTTTCTATATTTATGTACATGATCTACTTAGAATAGTACTTAAAAGCAGAAATTTAAACCTGGCATTTTTTTAAAGTGTAGTTGAATCACTTCAATGATAAAACGGGAGCTAAGTTTGTTTAAAGTTTACAACCAAAACAACCATTACAATATGTTACGACTTTCAGGCTATGCATCTATTTCAATGCACTCTAATAAGCCACGACGTATTCAACAGTCTAATTTCTTTACATATAACTGACGCTGTAAGAATAAATGTGAGAGACACATAATGAATATTGCGATGTCCCATGCAATGCAATCATCAGTTGCGCATTCCCAGACAAATTAGTTAAGAATGAGTGAAAGTGAGTTTGATATTTTTTTAAGGTGATATATGACGCTATCAAAAAAATAAATATGAAAACGAAGGCAAACTCACTAGAGCAATGTCACAATTGGCGAAGTTATTAATTCATAATAATAGTTGCCGTCACGACATAAAGATATGAACACTTCCAGTGGGAACAGGTCACCGGGGTCAACGACATCGATTCGATGACGTCACCAGACACCTCATCACCAGCGTTGACAAATAATTTCACCGATTTTAACACCGTCACCGGCAATTGACGTGGACGTCCATGACGTCACGGACCGCGACGTTGCCAGCTCGCTACTTACGATTGGAGTCAACCAGCTTGCGGAAGGAGGCCGAACGGCGCCAGGCGGGCGCTTCGTCGTTGCCGGTCTGGGTGTCCGCATTCTCCGCGCTCTCGGGCGATGGCGCACGCCCCTTCGGCGGTTTTCCATCAGCCACCTTCGGGATGATCTCGGGCGCGGCCGGCGGCTTGTCTGCGTGACGTCCGCGCAATCGCGTTATGAGTACGGACACGGTCCGACAGCGATATTCTCACCGACAGACGCTCCGGTGTCGACGAGCAAATACCAACCCAAGTAAGCGATCAACACCCTCCCGTTTGTATTTTAATGTGAAAATGTATAGATAATGAATCAGAGAAGAAAGATATGATTGAGTTACAATTAAAAAAAAACAGAGCCAGTATTCGAATGGGGCAAGCACATGTACCTCATGGTCCAGGGCTAGAGACAAATGGTTCGATAGTGATATGTTAACAACATAAATATTGTTCTTGATGGGTCATCAAGCTGTTGCATTAATAGAATCTTACCGTTGACGATGTTATCTGGTTGTCCGGTGATCTGTAATTCGACACGTTTCACATCGTGGCGCGGCGGACAGGGTTTGCGTTTGTCGATGTTGTTGATATTGTTGTTGTTGTTGTTGTTGTTGACGCGGCGTGGTGCCTTCAGGGAGGCCTCTGCCAACCACGAAGATATGCTCGGGTCCACAAGATCCATACATGTCTGGCCCTATAAAATAGTAAGTAAATATACATAAAATTTTTCGCATTTTAATATTGCATGAAATGTAATTGACACAATTTAGTAAAATTTTATGCACAAGTTGTACAGAGGTAGACTGAGTGCCTATGGCATTTTCTGCCAGACAACCTTGGGGTTATGCATACATAAAATGTATTAAACAATCTTCCATACTGGTGTAATAAGTATTTCGTCAAATGCTTTAAACGAGACTTAAATTACCCTAAAAACATTGTGAAACCAACGAACATAATAAGTACATGGTATCCTTGGATAGAAGCTAAAATATTGTAGCGGTAGATTATTTAACAACCTATAATAAAGAGTAATGATTCTGCATTCAATAAAGTCATATCATTTTTACTTTGACTTCGTTAGTTTGGATATGGAGTAAAAAAGAAATGAAGAGGATTTTAAACCTAAAAGGGAATTACTGCAATGTAAAAGTTTTTAGTTAGGGTAATACATGCTAATATAAGCTGATCGATGATTGCTTATCAATATCGCGATAAATATTTTTAAATAGAATTTTAAATAACCAGTCTGGTTAAGTTTTTCTTTGACACAGTCGTCGCAAGATGATAGTGCCTTAAAATACGTCACACAGCCACTTAAACAATTATTTTCATGTCATTTGCAACATTGTGAAGACACCGGACACTCTGCGTAAAAGCTTATTATGGTACTAATTGAGTTCGAATCCATAATGAATGGCCGTTATACAGATACACCGGTCATGTTTTCCTAGTATCATAATTCAATAACTTATTGAGGTTTTTTGGCGCGTTAGGGAAACATGATAAGAATATTTTTCTACAATGCGCGCGCACACCGTCACAAAATACCAACACCCTGAACTTAGCTAGCATTAGTAAGTGATAATTCTATATTATTAAATGATATTGATAATTTCAAGATAATGTTACTAAAATGAAAAAAGGCATTATCTACGAACTATAACATTTGAATTTCGACCAAAATATAATTTCAGTCACGTGGAATTAAGAACACACACACACACACGCGCGCGCACACTTTTTTTTTAAATATGGACGCATGACTAAAACAATTGTAACTTATATTTACTATTAATATGGACGTTCATGAAAAAAAATTATATACATACCGAGTAGTTCTTCAGGTTGGGATCAGCGCCGTGTTTGAGTAAAAGCGCTGCGGCCTCCTTTTGGCCCCAAAGCGCGGCCGCGTGCAACGGCGTCCAACCCTCATAGTCGACGCAATCAGGCTCCACATTACACTCACCCAACAATGTCTCCGCCACCTTTAAGAGATAACACGCTATAACTTAAAGCGATAAATTTTTTTAATGGAAAACTATCAAATTAAATGATCCGATGGTTGTATTTGCCGATATGTAATTATTAAAAATTAGTACAAGACCTTGGCCAAGTTCTTAGTAATCGACTCGAAGTACTTGATTAACACACATAGAAACAAGCTTGATAAACATCGTCTTAATGTTATAATACACTATACATGGATTGTATAGCTTATTATTATATGTAGTGCTAAAGGACGTTCACCAGATGGTAAGAACTATTAGCCAATAATCTGAAACTTGCCATCTAAAATTGCGGCACATAAAAACACATAGAAACTACAACTAAACCCGAATCCATTACTAAGAACTTTCTCGAATACTCGACCTCGATTGTCGAACTATAAAAATATTTAAAAAACAAGTAGAAATACATGAAGATCAGTTTGAAGATTTATACGTATTTTATTTTAGACGGGCCGTATGGGGAAGTATCACCTTAGTACAGTTATGCCGAAGAGCAGTAGTGTATAAACACAACTGTCTTCCGGTTTGAAGGGTATCGCCGTTTCCTACACGAGACATAACATCGTATGTCTTAGGGGAACAGACCGAGTAGTAGCGTCATACGCTGCCTTTGTTTTGAGAAAGTCAAAAATAACTTATTAAAAATAAATAAATTATTATTTCATCATTGAGTATTTATTGAGGCGATCATGATTATTGGACGTGGATAGCAACAAACAGCTATCTAAATGACTAGTTTCATCTAAAGAAAAGACGGCACGTTCAATCTGTTTGTTCAATGGTAGGTACATGGCTTACGAGTAAGTCCAAAAAATGTTGTGTAATGAAATAATAATATTACGAGAGATGACGGCGATTACTTCGGCCGCCTTACTACAGCATATTATATTAGAGACCAGCCATTTACATATCAAATATGATAGAGCACAAATGTATAAACACAGTTTACGATCCCTTTACACTCATCATCAGATAGGATCGATAACCGACGCGACTAGAGTTGCAAATGCAATTACTTCACCGGCAATCGCATGATTAGTCCACCATACCTTAACAAAGTAGTAAAATACCAAAAAAGTTTCCACAACTGGCATCTGAAGTGCCCTTGTGAATACAAACGAAAAATTGAATTTCATATACCAAAAAAGGTTACAATGAAAATAACAATTGAACAAAACAAGTTAAATAAGATAAATATGACAATGAAACTAATACAATCATCTGAAATCATGCAACGTTGGAATGTATCAAATGCCAGACATTGCCAAGAGCAACAAGCCAAAATAGATGCTGATGGCAATCGTTAAAAACCGGTTACAAATATAACCGAGGAAGCGTTAGATCGATCGGTTGAGAGCACTTTATTGTGAGAGTAAAACTAAAAAATTTATAACATTAACATTATTTTTTGTTTACGATGCAAAAAACCAGTTACAAGTCATACAATTTCTTCAAGTTTTTATGGATTTGGCTTTTATATCACACTGTCACCCGAAAAACAGTTTCACCCAGAGGAAGCGAAAACCGCTATTTGACGTTCATAATCTAGAGGATGAACTGAGTTCAACAGATCACCTATTATTTCAGACTAATTGAAGATTGCAGATGTTTACCCGCAGGATTCAAGACCTTGCTGGAGACATATTAGGTAGTCTCCGATTTCTACAGCAACAACGATCAATGACACTGACAAAAAGGCCCTTAATAAGGCATAAAATAAAAGCTGTTATAAACGTTAGACATTGCAAAATTAATGCAACAATTAACTCCGACGTCTTTATTGTTATTTAGTAACTCTTTTTCTGTTATTGTCCTGGTATGTTTGCGAAATAGATGGATACTAATAGTAACAAATACGTCCCAAAAAAACACGGTTTAAAAGAGCGGTCAACCGTCAGTATAAAAAGAGTGCACTAATTAATTATATATTTATATACAAATGAAGCAGATTAATATATAATTCATTTTTGAACAATAAATATTTGGAATATATGCCTTTTTTTTCTATGTAAAGTATAAAAAATTGTCAAATCACCTAATCGGTAACATTG
>DWTZ01000113.1:0-10587 GCA_018246075.1 Lamproptera meges | reverse complement strand
GTAAAGTTTACATCGGTTTTAAAAAGAGGAAACACCTGCGGTTCAATTTTTATGTTATGAAATGTTATTATCCTCTTCTTGTGCTTCTTATTACCATTATTAGGATATTTAGTTTTCTTCTTTTTATGAATTGTTATTTTATGAATGTCTCCTGACCCGTGTTTGTTAAGACGAACTGGTTTCCTTAAACCGAAAAATTCTATTGGTATCGGTAAATTGAATTTTGAAACTGGTAAACTGTTCAAAAACTTTGTTTCTTTTGAAGTTTTTCCTTCAGTTTCCAGAATACTGCCCTGGCTACCATTTTTCATTTTTAATATGCTTTCTAAGATTTTTGGTAGTTTAATATCCACTTTAATATGTATTTTTAGTTGATTATCAGATGTATCGGATGTTTTGCCTAAGAATTCAGAATTCTCAAACTTCATATCATCATTAAAAGGTAGCGGTATTGCCGGTTGCGGTACGAATTTGTTTCCGTAAAAGCTACTCTCTTTAGGCTTCTTATCAAAATCATCGATTATGTCAAACGGTATTAAGCATTGTTTACAATCGCATTTACATGGGATTTGATCGTCTTTACAATAGCATGACGGCTTCATTGTGCCATAGTCCAATGTTGGAAGAAGAGGACTCAAGTTTATTAATTGCTTTTCTTCTGGTACTGCCTTCTTTTCATCTTCACGATTATATGTTCGTTGTATAGAATTTATTTCTGGTCCATAATATTTTGAGTCCGATTGATAAGGTACAAAAAAATCTAATTTTTTGCCAACTGGTCTGTCTAGAAATTTAAGTGTGTTAGGGAATGTTTCGAAATAATCCACGAATTTATCATCGGTGAACGGTTTCATCTTTGAATATTTGTCACGTCGCAGTAATGGTGTTTTGTTTTTAGATTTAGACTTTTCCTCATAAATCTTTTTCTGCTTGTGAGCCTTCTGCAAATAATGTTGATACTCCGAGAGCAAATCTTCTATGTCCTCTTCGCTTTCACTGTTGCTTATATAAGGCGGATTCTGCAATAAGAAACTTATTTTTCAAATTATTTAAAAAAAAAATGTTTTATACTGTTCTTCAAATGTGAGGAGTAAAAAATTCCAATATAGATATAGAATATGAAGTGTTTTACTCAAATAGTTAATAATGGCTCAAAGTACTTTTAATATGTTGACTCGTTAACCTAAATTACCTTTTGGAACCAATTATTTAAACAGTACGTTCAAGATATGTATTGTGAAGCATAAAGTGTTACCTTAATATTTAGTTTATGCGTGTATTTTCATGTAACATTTGCACAATACCAACTTTACTTCCATATTTCAAGGATTATTTTTACTATATTATATAACAATGAACTATACTCACCGCATTACTGTCAAAATCATTTATGATCTCTGCAATATCGTTAAGCAGGATAGCGTCATTAAACGGTGCTAAGTCAACTCTGTTTATTTCGTAACCTTAAAGTGCAACCAGTTGTCATTAAAGAATATCTGTTAACGAATTTTATATGAATTTGATACTCACTATCTGCAATAATTTGTCCTGATTCAGCTCGTGATAAAAGATATATGAAGAAGTATGGTATGCGAAATATTTTATGGTTACTGTACATTGCAATTTCTTTAAATTGCTTTGGTAATGACAGTGAAGTAGATTGTGGTAATTTGACTGCGTAAAATGTAAAGTTACCTCCTATGTTTTCACAGTCAGTTGCTGTTGCAAAACATTGCCGGTATAAAAGCCTATTGTATTAGAAAGTAAACAGAGTTGCGCAATGTCAAAGAAAAAAATCAAAAACTTATGCTGTATAACATGCCTTCTTCAAAAACGTTGTATAACTAATGACATTGAATGATTTGTTCTTGTCTTATCCTTTGCATAAAGTGCAAGAAGATTGAGGGAAAGCCATATTTTTTTATTTAATGTCAATGTACAAGATCAGTCAACGACACGATTCTGCTTTTGGTTTCGTTGCCCATGTCCAATTCAGACCTAGTGTTGACATTTATGCCTTGTATATTTAAACATGAAAGAACACGAAAACGCTTTAACTTGAACTTTCACTATATATACTTCACATTCATGGTCACACCATGGAAGACGTCGTTTTTTCAACAGATCAAGTCTGTTCCTAATACAGTAAATGTATTTGTTTGCATCTTAAATATTCTATGGAACATCGAACATTGATCTTCTATTATGGGGCGGCGTCTTGAATTCGACCAATTTTTTTTTTAATAACCGTAGTTACCTAACTGACATCCGCAACCAAAAACCTTCATAGAATGCCAATTGCATTCTACGAAGGTTCCGGAACTCGAGGGTAATGTTAACAAACTACTTGTCTTAAAGACTTGTCGCATGCCAATCTGACGCATGAAATGGCGTAATTTTTAGATTCAGACCGATTATCAGGAAGATACAGTTTAGCTTTCGTCGTCTGTTACATAGACGCGATGAATTAAGAAAGCTTTTTTATGTAACAAACTTATGATAATGTTAATGGAGTTTAATTTGCGACCAAATTTTTATGAAGTTACTCGAATATTGTGACTACGCTCTTGGAGAAATACAAATTATTAATGTTCTTAAGCGGTGAACTACAGTAACGTTATCTGGTCTTGACCATTGACAACTACTTTAAATTTTTTTTTTATTAATTTTTTACATTTTCGAAAAACTTACAGCTTGATATAGTACAAAAAGATAATAGTGCAATTTAAACTAATAAAAGACTTAATGCCAATTCAACGTTTTCACGAATTTGTATAATTTTTATCAAATATTCTTTAGTCCACTTAAAGAAAAAAAAGTAAAACTCAGCTCAAGCTGGTAACAAATGCGAGTGGAATAGTTATAGAAATGTTCTAATACAATTTATGTTACATTCATACCGTTGAAACGAAAAATTCGGAGGAAAGTTCGCTTTAGAACCCCGTTATATTTTAACGGATTTACTAACAGTAGTAGTGTATTTATATATAACACCCGTCGTCAAATTACAAATGGAGTTTACCGAAGACTAATCAATACATTCTTTTTTCAGGAATCAAACACAAGCAGCAATGCCGAAGCCGAACGCCTCACTATGCACCGTTGCATCGTCACAAGTATCATTGAGAGCGAAACGGTGTACGTCGAGTGTCTTTACGTTATGGAGAAGGTGTGTTAGTTTGACTTCTACAGATATCATCTGTTATCAAACCTATGTGACCGATGCGTATTTGGGCTTAGAGAAGTTTAAAAACCTGACTGTGGACCACCAGTTCAACACCGGTAGATGCTCTAAGCCTAGCCTCATGATATGTTTATCCACCCTTGATTCTCTATCTGTCTGTATTTGTGCATAAAATAAGAAAAGAGGGTCAATAGGGTCAACTTCAGAGCAATTGGGTAACGACGAGCCAATAATATAATTTTTAATAATATTATTTAGATGAAATGCAATTTTCTAAAAGAACTCCCAGATATCATCTAGATAAGGATCGTAATAATCAGCTACTACATAAATTACCTTATGCAGTACATTAGATCTTTACTTATTTCCTTAATCATGTACTTTTAATGGACATGGGATAAAATTAGTACGTTATATTATCGCGTCGTTATTTTAATTCAGGAATTCAAAAAGTAAGTTATAATATTGTGTGTGGTCAGTCTAACTCGGAACTGAGGTAAATTTTATTAAATTAAATTGTTTTGCTCCATTTTTATTGAAAGCTCCATATTTTCTAAAGTTATCATAATTTTCGCCATTGCAGTACATGAACGCGATAAAAGCTACGCTGTCGACGTCACAGCCCGTCATAACAGAGGAAGAGTTCAACACGATATTCTACAAGATATCGGAACTGCACGAGCTTCATAAGAACTTTTTAGAAGGACTAAAAGCCGCTGTCGCCAGTTGGGAGGAACCTCTGTCAGTGGGAATACATTTTAAGAAAATGGTAATTTATTTATTCAGCTTAGAAAATCAACATAAATACTTTATAAATGTATAGGATATGAGCAGTAAGATTAGTTAAAAAATATGCAATGTCTCATATCTTACGGTTGCGGGAATTAATTTAGTTACTGTACTGCAATCCTTAATAAAATATCGCCGGTCATCTGCTGACGTCGGCACCACTCGTTGGCTATTTTATATTACAAAAAAGGTCCTAAGGGCATGTGCGACCAGCGTTTACAGTCAAAACACGTTTCTATATGAAATCTAAATAGAACATGGACCGACGTGGCTTCGTACCCCGCATTATACTTCATAAACTCTTATGAAGTATAAGAGTTTATGTATAAGTATAATTCCTATTGACACGTTTACAAATTGTAAAGACTACATTTGGCAGTCGTTAAAGGATCTCAGCACCTTCAAGTTTACTGACAATTAATTGATCCCTCCTCATACTGCATGTATATTGTCCCTTCGATGTCAGATGCCAGTCGCTGTGCGTAAAAACATTCATGTAATTCGGGATGAATTAGAAGCCGATCAAATGCTAAGTTGGGAAAAAATTCTATGTGTGATTTATTGACATCTTTCTCAACGGTCTTCTGTTTTTTTTTCTATTTTTTTTTCAATTGCTGCACTTTTTCGATATGTAGCGTTGGTTTACTATCCTCAATTACTTCATAATTTTGTTACCGTCATTCATATTTTATTTTAATATATGAAACGAAAGAATGATAATACAAAAATGTAACCCAAGGCGCCAAAGTGGTGTTCTTATTGAAAATTTGGTACTAAGATATCTATTAATTTGTCACTTTGTGGGTTACATACTTTCCATAAAGTCCGTCAATTACGTTTGCTTTTCTTCGTTTCATACATCTTCAAATGTCCAGGCGGAGAATATAAACGTATACGGCGCGTTCCTGCACAACTACGGGCGCGCAACGGACGCGGTGCGCCGGCGCTGCGGCAGCTCGCCTCGCTTCGCGGACCTGACGCGCCAGATCGCGTGCCGCGGCCAGCCGATGTCGCTCGACGACCTGCTTCATAAGCCAGTGGCGAGGGTGCAGAAGAACGCACTGGTGCTGCATGTGAGTGCTCCATCTTACCTCTTGCTCCCCAGCCAAATAAGAGGTGCAACTGATAAAAACTAAGTCAAAAAAGACCTGTCTATTGAACAGGCTGCGATGCGCCAATAAAAACGAGTTTACCTCAGGTGCCATTACAGTTTAAGAATTGACTTTGTTTGTTACGTAAATTATATCTCTGATTTTGGCCGCGTATAGGATATTTATCTTTTTATTTATCTATATATCTATTGCTAAAGGGGGAAGTCTAAAGTGGTTCAACTGGCGTATTTATCCCCGCCACTATGTTTTTTTTTTGTTGTAAAATGAAGTTATGCTATCAGACTCTTGTCTTTGGTAAGCTACGTCTAACGCCGCGTTTGCGGGAATCTACCGTCCCCACACCACTACTGAGTTCGGAAATGAGAGTCTATGCATAAAACTGAATTAAAAAAGTTTTAGCGGCAAATTCCTTGGGTAGAAAAAATTGATGCCTTCTTATTATTTGCTCAGTTCTTTGGTAAACCGTAAACGTCATTTGATCTACAAGAGTTCTCTGTACTTTGGCGCCTTATAGGATTCAGATTAAACTTATTTAAATTCTATCTCTTATTTCGCTTTAATACAACAACTCGAGACAAATATAGTCCGGGACTTTCGCACGCAAAATCTAATGTTCAACAATATTGGTGCCAAAACTTATGGCCCTTGTGTTGGTCAAACCGCTAGTTGATTGACATCTCACCAGAAATCATTTGGAATGATTAACGTTTTCATTCAGATAATATATTTTGGTTGCATATTTTTATATCAAAATGATATATACATAAGCACACGTGCATAAAACATTAAATTTTACATAAAAGAGTCGTAATTCTAAACTAGATTAGTTGAGTAGAGCTTACTCCCTTAAGGTAAACATCGCGTAGGTATTATTATTAAGTTTTAGCGCTGAAAGAGTTTGGCGTCAAACTTTATGTAAACTCCAGGTATTTTTTTTTGTATAGTGACATACGCTCCCTTTAGAAACCGAGGATATACTTTTAAATTCGGCAGTAGAACAACATGATGTAGTTATAGACCGACGTCTGTCCAAACCATAAGTTTGTATTTTAACTTTGTAAAAATATATTTAATAATTATGTATAGCATAATAACAGATCGTATCACAAAAATGCTACAACTGTTTCCTTTAATTATAATGTACTAAACTATTTGTTTTTTTTTTTTTTAAGGATCTCATAAAATATACACCAGCTAGTCATCCCGATCATGCGATGCTGACAGACGCCTTAAATATGACGCAACATTTCCTAGACGAGTTCAATATAATCCAAACCAAGTCAATGTTCCCGGTACGTTATGTTTTATTTATTTAAAATATAATAATTCTGTACAAAATAAAACTAATAAAATATTGTAATTATGAACAAAGTAACTTACATGATAAATGATAAAGAATTTACGAATAAAATCCGTAAAATCTTTATCATTATATATAATTTATACATAGTTTATTTTTTATATAATTTACGGACCAAATCCGTAAAATCTTTATCATTTATCATGTACAGTATTCAAGGAAGCACGTTACAGAAAGTATTAAAGTAACTAACAACAAGAAAATGTTGTCAAAACGGAAGGAGTATAGACGGTGTAAAAACACGACGGTGTTCCTCGTTCTGTCGCTTCAGTCTGTCGACTGTTAGTAGTATTATAATACTAAAAATATTAGTAGACTACCGTCTAGCGATGTCTTAATAGAAATGCTATGTTCATATACTTTATTACCATTATAGGCTTGCACTTTTTAAACCGGAGGTCCGTTAATTTGGATCGTACGGGGACTCAAGAATTTTTCATTGTTTTTATTCTTAGATAGATAGAGAGATATGTAAAAAGTCGGCCCTCGCTTGATCTATCTCCGGTAGTTCTGGTTATTCATCCCATCGGACTATTAGAATGAGAGCGTAGTAAGAGCAAGTGCACACGTGGTGACTCACTGATATATCCCGCGTGAATGGCTGATCTCTAATATAAATCGAATCAGAGGTCATTATTATTAGTTTAACTCAAGTATTCACTGTTATGTGGGGTGTAAGGGTCCACATAACACCTTTGGAACCCCAGCCAACCTCAACTGCACGTGGTGCACCCTGCCGACCAACGAACGAGGCTCTGGCGAATGACCCACCAACCCGTATTGGACCAGCGTGGCAAGATACGGTCTAAAACCCCCTTGTCAAATGCATTGGCGGAGACTTATACCCAGCAGTGGACGAATGCAGGCTGATGATGATTCGTTGTTATATAAAACTATCACACGACAATCATTTCAACTATGTTTAACCTTTATATAACATGAGTATAAATATGATTATTGTTCTTAATTAATATAAGGATTATTCATAGCTATGTTTTGTTTACAGAATGCCGATCGTGCGCAGCGGAGACTTGTGAAAAATTCATTCATAGTAGAGCTTTCCGACGGACATAGAAAACTGAGGCATCTATTCCTTTTCAACGATGTAATTGCGTGTGCTAAATATAAGGTAAGGATGTAAATATTGATAATCTATTCAAAACCAATAATTACGAAGCGAGTAACCTCAGTAATTTTCAACGTGAATTAGTTGGCAATATATTCATTCTAAATATTATTTGTAGGTAGCGAGTTTTTACCTTATATTAGATTAAAATGGGAAGAATATATAGTGCATATTTTAGCTTAAAAGCAATAGTGCACAAACACTACTATGTACCAAGTACAACCCTAGTGAGTGTAATTACCAGATATGAGAGACTTATGTTCTACGTCTCACGACAGTAGTATATGTTTCGGTAAAATTTGGTATCCACTCATGGAAAAATCAATAATGAAATCATTGTGGAATAACGACTATTCATTCGACAAAGTTTAAAAGTTTCTCTTTAATGTAGGACTGAACGGGGAAGCACAAACTCCGGTGCCTGTTTCTATCGCAAATATATGTTGAGTTAACTTCGGTTAGCGAAAGTCTACTCGATATGTTTATTATCACAGCACTTTGAACTCTCTTCACAGGCCTCCGGTCGGGACAAGTTCACGTTCGAGCTGAAGTGGTTTATCCCTTTGCCTGAGATCGTGGTGGTAGAAGAGGACAGCGTTGGCGGCGGCGAGGCCAGGGAGACCTCGCCTGCCAACATCGTGGCCCTCAAGTCGCAAGCCTCCACCGTTAGGGACCAGATATTGGCCGACGAGAGGGCGTCTCATGATGACAAGGTATACATATGTTAATTGTATTGCACTGTCGACATACCGCCTTACTCTCATTAATATCAGACGACTAACATACCAACACCATAGGTTTATCCGTGCAACAGTATTACACAACTTCGATGCTATTTTATAAATCTGTTTAAAACATTTTAGTAAAAAGTTGGTAAAAATATAATTATTAGCGACGTCTGTCAATATGTATAAAAATGCCATGAAATTATTACACATCGAAACAAAGCACTTCTGTTACTCTATACATAATTTGTATTAATTGCGTTCTAGAAAATTCGAATCGGCGGTCGCGGTGCAGCCGAGAAGCAGCGAAAAAAGCTGTCGGAGCTCGAGGGTCAACTGGTGCTGGCCTCGCCCAACCTAGTGTTCCGCGTGGGTGCCAAAGCCTCGGGCTCCGCTGCATTGCAACGACAGCACATTTTCTTCCTCAGCTCGGAGTACGAGCGCACGCAGTGGATCGACTCGATACACGCGCTGCAGGTATGCACATTGTCATTGTTTTTTTATATTTTTGGTTTTTTAGAGCTGTTATATTTGCTTTATAATATTTATGAAGGTACGATATTCTGTTGGTTGAAGGAAACAATAAGTAAAATTATTCGGAGTGGAATGTCAGTTTACAGATATAAAATTAGTAACGTCAATTGCAGTTTAATTTCATTTGTATTGATAAACTGTTGTTATATATGTGTTATATAGTTTTTTTCTGAATTATTCGTTATATTAGACGTTACATGTGTTTAAAGACTAATAATGAATGGCATCTGCAGGCGTCTTCAGCACCGCCCGCCGGCTCGAGCGCGATCTCTATGCTGGAGCTGCAGGCGTGGGTGACCGCGTGCCGCAGCTATCTGCAGACCGACATGGGCTCGTACTTGTTGCGCAGCGGACGCGACGACTCGCTGCTACTCGGTGACCTGCAGCTGCACATCGGCGGGATGACCGCGCCCCTGGACACTGCCGCTGGTGAGTTGTTTGCAAGTTGAGGTTTTAGTAAGATACAGCAGGAACTGCAAGGAAAGGTAGTATAGAAAAAGGCAGGAAATTAAGAATTAGTGTAACCCGTGGCAATTAGCGTCAACGAATTTTGTACAACGGCACTTCATCGCTCTAGGTAATATTGTTCAAAAATTTCATTTCGCACTGTATTAGTATCATGAAGATATTTAAGTTGTTTATATACTTGTATAAAAAATGAGTGATAAAACAAGTATGCAAATAGAAAGTACGGGCAATGTCTGTAACCTAACTAACTAGTAAATGTAAATCAAAATTTTAAAACGCAATCACAAACACATACTTTGCAAAGTTTTATGGAACAATTAAACACCCGCTTAAGTACTAATATCGGGCTTAAAAGGAATCTGGAATCTTTAAGTGTCTTGACCTAAAAAATTCTTTAGGTACACCGCCGTTAAATTTTAATCGTCGCGCGTTTGTTTATTAATAAGATCGCAATTCGCCTTTGCGCTATAAGATTTAAAATATAACCATGGATCTAGTAAAAACATAAATGTATACGTATTTCCTACAATTTTTGAAATCTAAAAAGATACCCAATCTTTTTATATGTTTTAAGTATATTAATGAACTACTATTTTTGCAGATTATTATGTGGTTGTCGAAGTGGACTCGTACGGGCACTACTTCAGGAAAGCTAAATCGAAACTAGTGTGTCGAAGCGCTCAGCCGAGGTGGAACGAGAGCTTCACTCTGGATCTTGAAGGATCTCAGAACTTGCGGTTGTTATTGTACGAGGACGCTGCGAGACCTGTGCTTAGAGGGAAATGCACGTTAAAGGTCGGTATGATTTAAATAAAATTATCTGTTGTAAAAGATAATATAAGAGATAACTTCGAATGAAGTGTTTGCTTTTGCCTCCCGCTACGTTTAATATATATAATCAGCTCACCATTTAGCTTCCTTAAACATACGCGTGGTTGCATATTCAGCCAATTAACTCACTTTTTGAGCATCGGGTATTTAAAAAGTATCTTTTCATAACAATTACAGAACTCACTTATGACTTATCTACAGTGGGCCCCCCTTTTGTACCACCCAATGGTTGACTGGTAGGGAATGCTTTTCGGCATTAAGTCCGCCGTTGTACTAAATTGTGCATAAAGTTTTAATAAATAAATAAATATGTATATATCATAGTTATTTCTTTTATTTACGCGAATACTATACATTATTGAATAAAAGGACTTTAACGGTTTTTATCGCGTTTATTTTACATATTTAATTATATTTAATTATATTTAATTCCCGACGTTTCGGATCACTTTACAGCC
>DWTZ01000112.1:0-10605 GCA_018246075.1 Lamproptera meges | reverse complement strand
GGCCTATGTCCAGCAGTGGACAAGTTAAGGCTGATGATGATGAATACTTAAGTTAATGGTTTTTTTAATTAACTTGGTGAATAAAATACGCGATGGTAGTTAAAAGAAAAAAAATACATTTATTACATATAGATTAAAATTAAAAAATCGTTAAATAAGGTTTACAGACGCACAGACAAAACTACCTATGGTTAGTTTGTACCTTTCTTTTAGTTTACTCAAACATTTTAAGCAACAGCTTAACTCATACATGAGTACTTTATTTTTTTTACTGATTAGAGTGACGAGGCCATTAGAAATATAGGGTAAGACTCCATAAATCCGCCAGCAGCAGTGAGACATAGGATTGTACGCCTCGTGTGTTGTCAGTGCCCTTCAAACTGGAATACAGTAGTTTTTCAAAACTACTGATATGCGGTATAATTAAACAGCGGTTACTTCCCTACATTGTTCCCTGTAAAAACTGTAGCCGACCTACGGAAGAAAGTTTTCTAAAACATGGTAGGTTAATATTTACCCAAACTTTCATTTCAATTCTCAAACCCAATTTAATAATATTTTTAAGTTGAAAATACGACTAAATGAAACTTTATAACTATATTATTATTCCAACCTATTTCATTCAAGCAAGTTCTTTTATTCAATCAAGCTAAATTCTTATACAGAAATAATTTAGTTTATTAAAACATTTAAAGCAACCTTCCAGTTCACTAATTACAACTCATCGAATTCTACAAACATGCATAAAATGCTAAACAATAACCTAAAATACTCTTTTGCGAGTTTCTATCACAGAGTATTAGACCAGCCAGTATTAATGTTTTTTTTTATAACGTACGACACAAGGATATTTCCAACAACCAATTGTTACTTAAATTTTTTCACCATCATCTAGATCTAGACCGACTAAAGTAAAACGTAAATCTAAAGGCATACACAAATCGAGATTATTTAAAAAGTCAGCCATATTGTTTTTTTAATAGTGCAACATTACAGATCGCATTCGCGCGAACGAAATGTGAGGAACTTACAACGATAGAGTTACAGATTATTACGGCAGCTTCAGATGATATTTCAGTAGACTTCCGAGTTCCGATGAAGCTGAACGTATATTGATTTAAATACGTAATATATGGAAGCATAAAAATAAAAAAATAAAATTAAAAAAAACTTTTCGGTTGTTAACAATGCGTTTATGGTATTTAGATACTCTCATTATCAATAAACTTTTAATGTTAAATTAAACTTATATCGGTTTTAATAGTTTATTTTGTATTTGTGTGATTGCAAAATAACACAATTGTTAAGTTATCATATCCGAAATATAATATAGATAATTGTGTCATCGTAAATGTCAAATTACTTTTTATTTTTTACGGTTTTAACAGAAGAAACAAAAGCTTTAAATTAACTCGATCAAGTAGGCATATTTATTTAAATATTGCTAACTTTTATAAAATTGAAAAGGTTATAATGTATATGTACGTATTTTTATCTCATATTTATTGATCATAAACAGATTTCGACGTTCCTTTTTTTATTATGACGGGCTTGGGATTTTGGTATGTATGTTTATGGTAATGTATAATATTATATTAAGGGAAAATTTTACATCGCAATGTGTTAAAAACGCCGTCTATACGTATTTACTCGCTAAAGGTACCATAAAAAATATTGCTTAGGGTTTGATTTCAATGCAAAGTATTATATTTTACTACCAAATAAAATAACCAGACCTAATGGTAACAACAAAGAATAAACATAACGCGCTAAAATCTTTTTGCTCTTATCATAAGGAAATTTGTAGTTGTAATAAAAAGTTTAAATATTAATAAGGTGAGAAGACCAAAATTACTTTTATGTTAACGATTTTGTGAAAGAGGTTAAAAATTACCAATTCTGCTTAATTAAATTAATTTATTTGCCTAAAAACGAAAAATATACAGATATTTTTTATCTGTATCATCACGTTTGTTTTATAAAGAAATATACCGATATCTGATTAGCAATACGAAATGTTGACCATCCGATAAAGCAAAAATCTTTTTATTTTAATTACGCTTTAATTGATAAATATCTGTGAAGAAAGTACGCACGATCCGAAATGCACGAAATTGGCCATAATTAACGCCGCGGCTGCAAACATTAGCCTACATAGAAGCACGCTGTGTAAACAGGTGTGCGTACGGTGGGCAACGCAAGTTTTTCAAAATCCGTTTAAGTAATCCGTTACAAGATATTATTATCGATGTCGCTTATTTACGATTTTTGTAAGGGTTTAAATAGTTTTCAGTGTTTTTGGACAAAAAAAATATTCTATATTCTATAATAATGTAGTCGAGCGCGAGCGAATATTATTGTTTGAGCTTAATTGCGTAATTCAGTAAAGTAATTTTAAATAGAAGATTTACTATTTCTTTGTTCAATAGATATATTATATTAGGCATTAGCAATGGTAAATATCGAACCAATTTCACAGAAGATCGTCATGTTTGGAACATAGTATTACTTAATATTTAAGTAATATTATTATTTATAATAAATTTATTATCATTTAAGTAATATTATAAAATCTTAAATCTTAAAAAACTATATGGATTACCCATATCTTTTTCTAGCGACAATCTTCTATCGACTTTCGATGCAGAGCACTTTCCAAGCATCAACATAAACAGTTCTCCGAGCGGCATCTCGAAATGCAATCGAAATAGGGACATTCGCCGGATAATCTGTAACTCACCTGTCTTATCCGGCAATCGATCGGGCAGTTATACGAACAGGCGAGGTACACTTAGGCACAAGCACAGTCACAATGTTTTTCGCAATTCGGGTCACAGCACTCGCGTTGTAAGTATAGCGGCGATCGACGTGCGCCCGCGCCGAGCTCCCGCTCCGTTATGCCGGCAACGGTCGGCCGCACCTTACGTTCGCGCCAAACGAACGACCGTTCAGAAGTTGTCGAAAGTTCCGAAAGGAATTGGAAAATTGTGCGCGATTATTACATATGTCAATTACGTGAATGATAATGCAGTCTACTACATACTTTATTACACTTAGGTTGACTTATGCGTATATCTTACAAAATTGAAAGTCATATTTTAAAAGATTAAAAATCTTTTTTTCTTGCTATTGTTTTTTATTGTTTTTCCTGTAGAATGGTAATTCAGAGATACTAAAATATAAAAAAATAAAAATTGTTAAGTTTTTACTTTGAATACTGACTGTTAAGTAAATTACATTGATTTACTTTTAACCAAACCTTTGCTGGAATAATTATAAATTAAATGTCGTTGCTTCATACCACTTTTTTAAAACTTCAAATTCATCGCACATTAAAATAATAACACTCACACAGCCTATAAAGTTGAAGACCTTTTCTTCAGAATGACCTGCCACCTTTCGCTTTATTAATCAGAAGTCGCGGATTTGAATCCTGCAAAAAACTTACTCTTATGGTTGGTTTGCAGTTGGTTAAGACAAAATGGGCCGATAACCCAAATGCCTAAAAAGTAAGATTATTAATGCGTCTAATGCATATGTAAAAGTTCGGTCCTGATTGTGAAGACTAACTCTGGTAGTCCATTTAGGGCAGTGTCGTTAAACGGGGGTAAACCCCCCGTCTGATCCGTCTATCACATGCAGCTAACCCGTTAGTTTGTGAAGATAAGATAAATCAGTATAAATTAGATAGATTATAAGCCAAACTGGGATAAATCAGAAAAGAATGGATTTATAAATTTTTTTTTTAGAATTGTGTACGAACAGAATTGCTTTGTGTTGCTTATTTTGTAAATTATTAGGGCCACAGTACGGGATGGTCAGACTATTACCTGAAAAGTAAGATGAACGATGGGTGGGAAAGATTGTTAATTGACTAGCACAGAATAATATATTTTTAAGCTCCTTTTACTTTTAACAACCACTATACGGAAAGTAATAAAGACAATATTCTTTGTTTAATATTTACATTAGAATACGTGTCAAATCGTATAAATTTTGGGCTTATGCAGATTATTCACGAATCAAATTGGCCAGGTCGACGACACCCAGTTCCGCATATTTAAACATACGAAGCACGTTCTTGACCTTAGTGAGAATACTAATCAGCTCTAGGATCCTGCATCTGCCTTCAGTGGGTTAGTGGGGCCAGTGAAAATGAATACTTTGAGATTGTATTCGCAGATTTTTAAATTTCTTACTTTCCAAACTTAATAGTTACGTGGCAAGTTGGCGTAAAGATTCTAAACAATGATCTACCTCTTGTTAACTGGTTTAAAGGGATATGAAATATTCTTTATTTTTAAGCAGTATAACGTCATTTTTGTTACGTGTTCAACGTCCTGGAAATTGAGGTTTCTGATGCTATAAAAGCACTTAAATCATGCTTTAAGTTCATGGTTATTAATAATTAATTTAACAAATGCGTTTGGTTTCTTCAGTTAAAACCCTCTAAGCTTTTTACGTGGGAAAAGGCGTATGCTTACGGTTTTTTGCGGGGTTCGTTGAATTTGCACTCAGTGAAATTACCAAGATAATCTACCCTCAAGACTGACACTGTCATTCTTTCGAACTATCTACAGGGTTATTTTCCTCTGACTTCTATCAGCCACATTACCCGGGCAACTGGGGAGTCTCCCGCTTTCTTTACGCGACCCTTACTAAGAACATTTTTCAACTAGCTTTTTTATTTTAGATTTTACATCTAGCCAGGTATAGCTAGTTTTCACCATAGCTGACACTAACTGCAAAGATTATCATCGTTCTCTCTATTTTAGTTAGCTGATCAGACAAAAGAAGATTCTTCTGTCTGTGTACCTTGTTTTCTTTTGTTTATTTAACCATGAGGAGTTTATGACGGAAACTTTACGGTCCTTCTCCAGAGTTTGAATATTGTTAGATTCTGTGCTTCTTTCCGCTACGTGCAACTAGAACGCTTTAACTAAATCATTTCATTGTTAATATATAATAATACTTGGAAACTTTTTGAAATCATTTCTCTCTTTACGGCTTCGTAAGAATTGTAATTGTAACCATTGTTGTTATAAGGGAAAAAAATAATAAAAGGGACGGTAGCCTTGTTAGGAAATAACTAAGTGGATTTGTTCCACAAATAATTATATTAATTTTGTATAGCACTTCAAGTTATTAGACAAATAATAGTCAAAAACCAGTTCAGTGTCCACTTAATTAATAATATCATTGACCAAAGTAAAAATTAAATCGAATACCCATAGAATTAACAAAGTTTGTACATGATTAGTTTCTAACGGACTGTAACTTCTTTGTAATAACTGTTTTTATAACATAAAAGAACGTTTAAAATAATATCAACTTAGAAATATTTCATTGTAATTTCTGCAAAATCTTAAAAAAAGTATATTTATAAAATCATTTCTTAGAATACTCTTATTAACTACTACAAAGTGTAGTAAAATTAATTCTAAATTAAGGTAAAACGAAAATCATTAATATTACAAAAAATTTAAACCTTAAAACGTATTGAAATATCGTAATAACATTAACTTTAATATTAAATGTCGTTGTAACGAAATAAAAATCTGTCTAAAAGTTTTATATTTCACTTTAATTTTTAGATATAAATATCGTGTAAACAGTTGTCAGTTGACTATAGCCAACTTGAGGGTGTCGATTTTTCGACGGAGTGCGCGCGCAGTGTAATAATTTAATATTTTTTCACAAATTCACCCAAAGGATGAATAACTTATACACTGATTTAGATATATTATAATTTATTAGTTGCCTTTATTCAGTCCATTAAACGTAACGAGCCAATTTCATGCTTTTGTAATTAGAATAACAATTACACAACTATAATTGTGAATAATTGAATTGTGTTGAATAATTGATAAATATTTTGGTTAAGGCGTCACACACACGTAATTTAATTAAGCATTTCAAGGTTAGAAAATCGTTTTGAATAAAATACGAATTGCCAGTTAAATGGTCGGTGTTTTTACGTTTAAGTTGTTAATTATTATTGATAATGTATGTTTCTTATCTCCCACATTTATAAAATATATCTTCTATATAAATTATATAGTAGAATGATACGAATGGATTCTTCATTCGATTCGTATCATTTTACTATCACATAATTGTGAACAAGAGTTATTATCGCACCGCTGATAATTATATTATGAAGAAATAAAATATGATACTTTTAACAGATCCAATTAAAAGGTAGACGGACAGCTGCTTTGTAGAGAATGCTTTGTATTTTATTAAAAAATGCATGAATGAATAAATGTTTATTTACGTAAATAATGAACAATAATAGTTAAGTGTTATTAGGTCTTTACATATGAAGTTGGCTTACAGTTCGAAGAATTTATTATTTAATGAATGTAAATATGCGGCGTTGTTGTTGATACACTTCTGCTATTTTAAAGGCAGATTATTTATCAAATTGGAAACGTCTTCGAGCTGGTCAATACGAGTGATAAAGAGTTTCCAGTAGCAACTCCTCTAACTTGACTAGAGTTTTAGCTTAGAGTTTTGCCTGTTCTCCAAGGTTAAGCCATTGTTACGATCGCTACTGATTGTCGTACAGGATGTAATTCTTATCGCAAGTCACTATACGGCTCATAATCCTGACGGATTTAGCAAAGAAAACCAGCAAGCGACGCGCGTTCTTCGTTTCCCTTCTGAAACTTGGTGCGGTACTCACTTTGAGTTTTGTTTTACTTTTCTTTAACGTGTCTTTTTGTTTGTTGAGTTGAAGGCTGCTGATCCTGAAGTGGTTGGTGATCGATTCGCTATTACTTTTACCCGTAATTGTTGTTGCGCCTGCTTCCGTATACGTCGTTAATTCTTCAAACCTTCAAGTGTTCATAGTTGTTGTCATAGCAAAGTTGAAGCTAAAAATTATGTCCTGAAATAAATTTTGTATAACTTTTTAAAACTATACTTTGAAAAAATACTTTTAAAATAATATTCTAATAGTCGTGTTTCTATAGGTTTCGGGTTTTTTTTTATTAGTTAGTATTAAACAACTTCCTTTATCGTATAATTGTAATTAGTAATGATAAATTCCTTTCTCTTATGGCAACATCAAATGAAAAGATGGAATTAATGTAAACATCGTAACATGGCTTTCCTATCAGCCAACTGTCGCTTCGTGATTGTTTTCCCGTTGACTTCATCTGCCTGTGGCTTACATATACAGATATAGACGGGTTACGATGCTTTTATACTATGAGTATGGAATGATGGAATTCGTCAATATTATTAAATGGCATTATAATTAGTTTTGAGATTGACCTTTATTTGTTTGTAAGGGATAGGGGCACGTAATAGTGCTTATTTCTGTCGCAAATCAGTGGGATAGTCATTTGTTCCGGTAAGGTGTAAGTGGTACATGTATTGTAATATTATAGTGACAATAGATTTGTATTATTGTATGTAACGATTTAACTCAATAACTATTCACAATATTACTTACTAACAATAGAACAAATAAAAAATATACTAGAAATCCACGTAAAAAGCAACGTAGAGTGTAAAAATTTGCCATATAATGTCTTTTATTTTATTTAAATATCTCTATTAACGCTAAAATGTTTTAAAAAAATGGTTCACCACGTAAAAAGCTAGAACAGGCAGCTAGTATTAGAAATACTGCATACATTTCGGCCCCAATGTAAAGTGGAATTGCGGTGTTAATGCAGTACCTTCTTCACAAGGACGTTAGCGCGTTTCACGTTTGGTCATGTAAGAGTTTTGAATGCTGACTATCTATACTTATATTATAAAAAGTGTATAAGTGTAGCAAAGAGGAAAGATTTGTTTGGTTGTTTTTTTTTAACAGACTCGGAAACTACTGAACCCATTTGTAACATTCTTTCATTACTAGAACATCTCGAAAAAACACATTCCCAAATCTAAAATAGATACGGGCAGAATAGTAGACGGACCTTTAGTGTTAAAAACAGATATTTGCGTTTGATATAAAAACAGTAAAATTTTAAACGAATAATTTTCATTTTGTCCCTTTCAAATAACATAATATATGGAACTTGTACTAAGATATTCTTGAAAGTAAAGGCGTGCGTACGGCGACATTCGCCACGCGCTGTCCCGCAGAGTTTGAAATTCATCGTTTTCTGCAATTATTTGGGCGTTCTGATTTTTTATAATTACACCCTAAAATATATCATCGCTAATCTTTAAAGAAAAAAAACAGAATATTTTGCTGAACTCTTTCCTGATAGTGGACCACGGCCATACAAAAAAAAATCACAAAGCGACAATTAACCAAGAAAGAACGTACGCGACGCTATGCAATTTTTTTTGGTTTCTTATCTATTTTGGTCTCGTTTGGCGTTTGTAAAATTATAATGAGCATCTGTTTTTAGGCAAAGCGACTTGCCGCTGACTTCCAAAACCCAAAGGATACGTCTCATTCGATAGATCAATTCAGTAAATTTAAACGCAGACGCCCAATAACAACTACCGAAGGTGGCAAAAGTGGCTGGAACCAATTTTTTATATGCCAATCCGACTCAAGGATCGCCTTACTTTTCACGCATTTGAGTTTATCAGATATTACGACAATTTTCTAAAAATCTATTAGCTTTTTTGATCAAATCGTATGTTAGACTGAGTTAGTTTATAAGCATTTATAAAAGACTCCTCGGTGCATTGACATGTTAACCCTTACAAGCTGGCGCGTCTATTATTTAGGCCTAATGAAATTCCATTCTTGCTCACTTTAGTTAATAAGTTATACAACACATAACATTTATACCCCTGACATACAAGAACTTTAACCGAGAAACGGATCTTTGGGTAAAAACAAAGGAGAAACAGAAACTACGTAACTGAACCCTTTATGTGATAATAAATGTAAATATACTATTTTCCGTATTAGAAGTGTTTAGGACACTCGAACTCGAAGTCAATAAAACTTTTATCGTTGCTAACCAATTACTTCTGACAACTGATCCATACATCGTATATGCACTATTCAATTTGATACAGTTTTAGTATAATCTTCTTACCGAAGCAATATTAAGATAACGTTAGACGTTACTTACTCGGTGTTTTTATTTTTACACGCACGTTATTATGCTGTACCCAAGCAAACTATGCAAAAAATAAAGTTTTCCTTTTTTCATTGTATATGGTATTCAGTATTCATTAAGCCCCAGCCAAATAAGATATATAATTTACGTAAACAAATTTAATGTCAAACAAATTGCCATTGGCGGCAATGCGTCGAGCGCTCTTAATTACAAAAAAACTTTGTGGGTTTTCAATATGGCGGCGTATCAATGAGAATGCGTGCGCTTCCCGTGCCTTTAGTATTTAACATTAGATTTTGTTTACGTAAATTCCATCTTTTTTTTTGAATGGGGTATGAGCCATAATATTTATTAAATTTTCAATTAATTGTAAAGTTATATTAATATCGTAAGTAGTTAAGTAACATGAATGTATGGCTACAAACTTTTGTATTTATAATATCAGTAAATTGGCGGTGTAGCAAGTATGCGCAAGAAAAATCAGAGCTTGTAAAAAAGTGAGCTTGATATTAATGTTTACATAGATTTGTAATCTATATGAAAACTCACGTCCGTTACTGTATCGGACATTTTTAATCTGCACGCATCCAAGCAACGTTTCATGTATGTATCTTAACCAGCCCTTGTTCAGAAGTTATCTGTAGGTTGTGAATAAAATATACAGGGATAATTTTTTTGCCTGCAGCTTACTGCTAATTCACTTTAAAAATTTTATTAAGCATACATTGGCGGAGGACGCGGTTAAAGTTATAAGGTTAAATTAACAATCTTTATAAAAAATAACTTGATGAATCGTGATGTTAGGATGTGCGCGTTTCACGTTTTATGACATTCATATTGATTTAGTCAATCTGTTGATTTAGTATTTTCTCTACTCAATGTTTATATGCATATTTTATAATTGAAACAGATTATAAAACTTGAATCTGTAATCTGTACCAATACTTTTGAGATGTATACTTATTACTTATTGCTTCGCAACAATGGACGCTAGAAAAAATTTCGGTACAAAATATATGCAATCTATAAAAAATCTATATATCTGTATAAATATATATTTATATACTTACAGTTGCTTAAACGAATACTATACATGATAAATGATATTTTCTTTACGGATTTTATCGCGTTTAATTGCTTTACATTCATTTAAAATTATACCCGACGTTTCAAACTCTTCTCAGGGTCCATGGTCTGACCAACGTAAGAAAAAACTTTATCATTTATTATTTATTTATTTCAATATCAAATACTAACATTATAGGTCGCCCCAAAGCAATAGTATGAACAACAACACATGTTATAAATACTAGATAAAAATTGTTAAAAAAATATAATAAAAAAAAATAAACGATATAAATCCGTTTAATGTGGATCCATTGTGTATGTTCTCCTAGTCGATAGCGACTACGGCGGCCGAACTATATTAGAGATCAGCCAACTATGCAGGAGATATTATAGTGCACGAGTGTACGCGTCGGTGTATCGACCCTTATATCGAGCCGCCTCCAAAGCGCAATTAATGGCCTAGGCGATTGGTTTCGCAAATGGAGGATTGACG
>DWTZ01000111.1:0-10611 GCA_018246075.1 Lamproptera meges | reverse complement strand
CCTTTAACTTAATCGTTGCAGTCAAGATGTATTGGAAGAAAGCATCAGCGAGAAGGATTCAAGAATAGCCGAGCTGGAAATGAAGGGAGTCCTGGACGAGAAAGAGACAGAAGCTTGTGACGTGTTAAAGAGCGAAAAGGATAGACTGCTCCAGAGACTTAAGATTGAGGTTTGTTGCTACACCAAAATATATTTAGTCACAGAACTTTCATTAGGTATTTTTCACTCTGATTACATAATGCCACGTTTGTGGTACACAAGATTTGTTTATCTAATGATATCATCTTCATGTACCGAAAATATACTCATTGAATCTTCAAATTAACTGTTAAATGCTTAAATGCTACCAAATTTGTAAAACAGAATTTGAAATACTATAACTGGAAGTAAAAGTAAAGCGTTTTGCAATTGGCCAATTAATGTTGCCCAAATATTCCATCGTAACGATAATAATAAAAAAAATAGTACGTAATAACAGGCCATTAATTATCAAAAACTTGTGGTGTTATAGAACCAGTGGATAGTCGACTCACAGCGGGAGACGCCAGTCGAAATGCAGCAAGATGTCGCATCTTTGCCAGTAGATTTAACACTGGCCGATGGTCTGTTGTCCGTCTGCGAAGACAATGCCATCGTCTGGGTATCGTAAATGGAGGACATATTGAGAATGCGGGTGATTCATTTGTGTTGCCTTTCAAAAAAAACTTAACTGTTCATTCACATATCCTATCCTTACTATTATTTTGACAAAAATTGTCATGGCAGTATAATAAGATAACTTACGAGTTTGTCACGTCATTTTTATGATTTTCACGTCATATTGTTTTACTTATTAACCTCACTATAAATGTACATCAAATTCTCATAAAAATAATTCATCTTTTGTATTCTTTTTTGTTTTTATTAATAAAGAATGAATTTAATTACATCAGATTAATATTATTCTAGTGTATAGACTTTGACGCCTGCTTGAACAAAGATTTTGGCGATGGTCTTTAAATCCTTTTTTTTCGTTAGAATTATTAAGAGACGCCTTGTTTAATCAAACCTCTTTGCAGTACTAGCGCCATTTTGACTAAAAAGGTTTTGTTTCTTTCATGGAATGGTTATTATAAAAAAAATAATAAAAACTACTTCAATAACTGTGTTAAGTATGTTAAAAAAGTATTCGTGTATTTCATTAAGGAACATTATAAGAAAATTAATTTTTAATTGACTGCATATAGGTGAAACTTTTAAATAGTCACAGACAGATCTATGAAGTATTTTTAAAAGCAGCCCGCCATATTTTTGTAATAAGGTTATTTCAAAATAATTTTCCAACTCCAAGAACTTCTTAATTGGAAAGAACTAGATATAAAATAATAAAAAAGTAGACTTAACTTAAAGACAATAAAAATACCCTCATTTAGCAATTTGTTTGTTTGTTATATTATTTTAATATTATATAACAACAAGTCCTTTTTATAATTTTTCGTTCTGATACTATACCTGAAATTGTACAAAAATCATTGCATTAAAACTTATTTTTTTAATCAATTATCTCTTACTATGTTTCATAATGAGTGGATGTTCCACTAATAATTGAAAAAAACCCATCAGGTATAAGGAGCAGAGCGAAATTTTTAAAAGTTCTTAAAAAACATTTAATTAATAAATCTTTAACATAACATATTCTTAAAATGACGCTGACGAGCTAAGGAGAGGATTAACCTTAAAAACCTAAGCTTTATGCTTCAGGACTCTTCTATAGACAAAATATAAATTGGCTTCTATAACTGCTTAAAAAGGCCTTATATTATTATAAAGTTTATAAACTTTACCATAATTTAACGTTTAAGTGTTAATTACACTCTTCTGTATCTAAATTTTTCTTATGTTTTAATATAATTTCTTGAATAGGTCAAATACTGTTTAGTATAATGGCTACATTGGCGCCCCCAATTAATCGATGGACACATCGTCGTGGACATATTTTTTACGTTTTTAGTCAGTTATTAAGACAAGTAAATGTTGATATTTAATGTTTTAATATATCAATGTGCAAATGTTAAAGAGATCACAATTGTTTTAAACTCAACATAATTACAGGAGGAGGACATCCCAGCGACAGTGCTATGACATCAGAAAGCTAAGTCTTAACGTAATCATTGTGGCCTTCGCCCCATCACTGCATTTGTCACGATCACTCGCTACCTTACCGATCATCTGCTTATCACCAGCATTCTGCCGCCAAATTCGGTGTCAAACGGAATATTCGGACGCGTCCTGTCCTAGTGAACTGTCAATGTCACGTTTATGCCAAAGATGTTTCTTTTTTTATTTATTTTTTTTTTATTTTGTGTAAATAAAGAACGCTTTAATTTGAGTTTGTTTTAATTTTTTTTTGTTATCGTTGTTGACTCTGTGCGGCGGCATTATACTTTTTAAATGTTAGGTTTACTTGGAGTTGAGAGACTTGAACAAAATATTTTTGAATCAACATTAAATGGAAATCAATCTACATAAATAACTCGTTTAAAGCATGATTCTCACATAATATATCTAATTTTAACTAAATATATATGATCATTTAACTTCTTGAACAGTAAATTGTCATGTAAAAATGTATCAATAACATTAACTTATTCGGCTACCGCATAATTGTAATAAATTAATAATCTGCGGCTTTAAGAGGCTTTTTCTTTGGAATACTTCAGTTAAAGAATGAAGTTATATTTCTAGAGGAACATTCAACTGATACCATAGCAAACTGTCTTTTCATACTTTCCCTTCTATAATATTACGGACAGGAGTCATAAATAATCTACACGTTCGTCATATAATTCATAATGTAAGCAATATTATTCGCATAAAATTATAGGAATTAACAGTTATCGGTGTCTATTTTTATCTTTCATAATATCGAGATTATTTTAAGTTTTGCCATTTTGTTAACTATTTACTTGTTTGTAAAGAAGGATCATATATCCTTTTATTTTGCTACAACTATAACGTTACGTAGATAATACAATTATTTAGATCGAAATGTATGACATAGATAACGACGATATTTAATGGTTCGCGCATTACTACACACATTCGTGTTTATATTGTGATGCGTATGAATAGTTACCATAGATCGCGCTACAACACAATACATAAAACAATATGAAACTAATGCTGAATATACTTTGACGCAACATGGCACGACACAATAGAGTTGTATATCAACCGTTACGAGGGCAGTGAGCAACAGATTAAATAAAACTTTCGTTGTAATACATATCATTCGTGGCGCAAATTCGAGTAATGCGTGCAGTCTTCATATCATGCTGTTTATTATACATTGCTTTTGTAAATGGGGTTGTATTAAGAGCAATGAAGGACTGCTTTAATGATGTCTTGAAGCACTGCCTTACATATTAAGTAACTTTATAATTTGTCTCGTCGGACAATTTCGTAAAGCTTTGAATGAACGCAATATCACTGTCTGCGTCGTGTATCAAAGCGAATGAAATCCGTGCGAATTTATTTAGTGGCAGCTATTTAATAAATACCTTTTAATGAATAATATGTGGATAACAATCGCGAGCTTTTTATAAGATCTTTGTAACGGAATATTCATTTCATGATAATAATGCTGTGTAAAGCGATATCCAAGTGTTTTGAAATATCACAGATTATATATAATCACACTCATATAATTCCTATTTACGAAATGAGTTACTTTATTGCAAATTTTATTCCTGTTATAATGATTTATTATAAAAACAGATTTTATTTCACTGATTGGATCATCCGATTGATAAATTGTAACATCGAAGTTATTAATATTTTTTCTAAACACGGCGAGGACAATGGACAATTTTTAATAAAAATTAATAAATAGTTTTCCCCCCAAAACTGTCTGTCTAATTTAACGATTATCAGTAGATCATTGAAAATATTTGATAGTTACAAATTTAATGTATTTCTAATCTGTTTCGGGTCCAAACTGGCCATTGTCCTTCTTAGCTTTTACTCCTATACTATTGAATGATTTATTGTAATGTTAAAACGGCTCGGTTGGATATTATTATAGAGTTGAAGATTACGGCTTTTTATACACGTGTCGCAGTAGATTGTATTTTAGTAGGACGGACGGATAGATGCTGCAATGTTTTGTTGAAATGGAAAAAAAAAACAATATCATATGTTTCAAACTGGATCTGTCAAATGTCTGACAGTTTGTGTTGTTTGTTTTTTTTTTTTATTTTTTTTTTTATGTTTTAACTAAGCGTTGCAGCCTAACTTTTTGTAACAACTCATGTGTAGAGAATTGTATTGTATGGTGTCACATTAATATAATAATTATAATGATAATAATGTGAGTTAGTTACTTGTTATATAAAATTATATAATAAAGCGGTATGTTCTGTGGGTTCGTATCACATGTTGTATGCTGAGAATATAAAAGTAAATGTTCTTTGAAAATATAATATCTTCATATTATACGGATTGATGTTGTTTTCGTATCTTTCCTTTGACCTTTACTCCTTTCATTATATAATTTACTAACGTACCTTCATAAAATTCTAGAGCGGAATATCCTGACGTCCATCGAGCGGAGTTTTTCTGTTATTATATTTCAAACAAAATAACAACGAAAAAACTTCGAAAATAGCAAAATAGGCAGCAAGAGAGAATTACAGGAGGTTTAAATTAAAAGATGACATTGACTATAAATGATTAAAGAATCATTTAACACTTTAAAAGCAATATTCCACGCTCTGTCGTCTTACATTAATAGATGGTGGGTGAAAATCGATGACTTTTAAAGAAAAAAAAAGAGTAGGTGACCTGTCAACGATGGGTTTGCGAACCGGGACACCGACGATCTGGTGACTTTTTTAAAAGGTAGCTGGGGGCAGTGAAAACCGCCTTGTAACGCGGGTTTAACGAGTACCGGGTGTGTGTCTCGCTATGCTCGTAAACAAGGGCAAACTACAGGTGTTTATGTACTGCTTTCCCTACTTTTGTGTGTGTAGGATCGGCTGACGGGGTTGATGTTGACCGAGGGTCCCCCGTTAGGTCTGGAATAACCTGAAGGATATAATGTATCCTGTCGGAACACAGTAATACAGATCGGAATACTGTAGCGTCTGCACACTACTGCTTTGAGCTTAAAGTAGGAACTGCAGTGGTGTCCTAAATTATTTATTTATTGAAACTTGCTTGCCCAAATGGTATCATCATCCTCATCTACATTATCATCAGCCTACGTTCGTCCACTGCTGGAGATAGGCCTCCCCTAAGGCACGCCACCGCTTCCTATCTTCGGCTATTCTCATCCAGCCTAAACCGGCCATTTTGTGAATGTCGTCATCCTGCCGCAGGGCTTCCCACACTACGTTTGCCGAGCCTCGGTCTCCACTCCAGAGCTTTCCAACTCCAGCAGTCGTTAGTTCTGTGGATTAAGTGACCGGCCCACTGCCATTTCACCTTACTAATCCGGTGGGCTATGTCGGTGACTCTGGTTCTCTGGCGGATCACATCATTTCTGATGCGGTCCTCCAGAGATACTCCGAGCATAGCCCTCTCCATAGCTCGCTGAGCGACTTTGAACTTGTGGACCAATCGAACCGTAAGTGTCCAAGTCTCGGCACCTTAGATCATAACGGGTAGGACGCACTGATCGAAAACTTCGATTTGAGGCATTGTGGGATGGGTGATGAGATAACTGGATGAAGCTTATGAAAAGCTGCCCAACCCAGCCGAGTTCTTCTGTTGACCTCTCCCTCAAAGTTGTTTCTACCTAGTTCGAGCGTTTGCCCTAGGTAAACGTACTCCAAAACTACTTTAAGACCACTTCACCATCAGTTGTAATCAGTCCCGGATCAACCTGCTCTTTGAACATGACTTTGGATTTACGTTTTTAGAATAATAACTTATTTGAAAGACGTTCAAAACATATATACAAATTGAACCTACATTGACTGTCTCTAAAGATATCATTATTTAGAGACAGTATGCATTCATAATTACCATAAAATATAATTTATTTTTCTTTATTGTTATGTAAAAAAATATTAACTACAAATGAATATTTAATGTAATATATATCCAGTCTATACTAAATATAAAAGTTCTATATTAACAGTAGCTTTCATTTTTTGTCTTCTCATTACGTATTAGATTTTAATGTACACTTTGTACGAGGAGAAAAAAACGATATACCTCAATGTTACAATATAAAGAATCTAAGAACAAGCCTTAAATGTGTTACCACTTACGTCTTGAATGTGTTTACTCACACGAGATAGACGGAAACAAAATTTCAATTTGAGATTACACGAATGTTAGATAAACATTTCGTCTGGCTGTGAGTTAAGTTAGTGATGTATATTCAGTGATATTCGGGCGCCTATATAAATATTGGTGGTGTAGGCTTTCGGTGTCTGTTTGCTCTGTATCTGTCTTCGACTTGCTTACGTCAATTTTAAAAACGAATGCACGCTATGGCAAATAAAAACTACGTCTCGTTGTTTGAAGTCACTTATTAAATTACCAAAAGTAAAATGCATGATGTACTCTAATAACAGATATTCATTTGATAACATTTTCTGTTGCTTACGAGAATACTATATGTACATGATAAATAATACTGTTTTTACAGATTTTATCGCCTATAATAGTTTTACAACTATTTCCGACGCTTCATTCTCTCTGACATTAGGAAGCTCAACATCTTAGTCTGACCAGTGGCCATGAACTCTGGGGAGACTTTGAAACGTCAGGCTTCATTTCAAATAGTTATAGAGTAATTAATCTGGATAAAATAGTAGTACTTGATTTTTACCTAGTCTTGAACAAATATTTTTATACCATTTCCAGACTATATTTTTATGGGATAAATTTTGATATTATATAAATATGAAATATATTTGGAGTTTATACCAAAATAATCTTAAATTGTACATTTATGTATTAGTAAAAATGTATAAACGCTACTATCCGTAGCGTGTAGCCATCTCGAGTAAACATTTTTTATTTATTAATTTAATATTATTACTCTGTGACGTAATGTTAACGTTCTAATACCGTAAGGAAGTAATAATTCATTTTGTAAGTAGACATGACAATGATATGCGACAAGTCAAGTGTAGTTTGTTTGTATACAATTTGCAGTATTAATACTATTGCATATATTCGGGTACAGTGACAGCAAAGGATTTCCATTTAAAACATGCCTCTTAAGAGATCGGCCGTGCACGGTGTCTCGGTACTTCAGCTTTTGTCAACCGCATGATAAACGATCTTAATACAGTTGTCAGGATCAGACGGTTGCAGATAGTGCAGCAAATCGGAATTGCTAATTGTGCCCCGTCAGTACCAGACTTCTGTGATGTACTGACTCCCCGCTGATGTAATATTCATTTCGGTGTTTATTTAATTTTTTTGTTTATATAAGCAGGAAATGTTGAGGATAGTATAAGTGCCAGTTTACATAAAACAATTTATGGATCGTCGTTCTGAATATGAACAGTGGAAAAATTACTAGCCTTATAAATAAAAGAAGTGCATTTCTAAACTAATAGTGCTTAATAACTTAATACTTTTCAGGGATTTATGACCGTAATAAATAATTTTCAATATTTTCTGAGTTATAATGAGCGTGGAACCTTCTTGTTACAAAGTTATTCTAAACAAGTGGGATTAGCGCCTTAAGTTAGAGGATATTATATATGGCGCACTTAATAATTGAACAAATAATGTTTCCTTTAAAAAATAAACGCCTCATGATTTCATAATTCTAATTTGCGTAAAAATTGGACGTCGTAACACACTAGGAGATTCAGTATAATATCTCAGATAAGCGCAGCCTAACATTAAGCCGATCTGAAAGAACTTATAGTTTAATTCTTACAAGGGTCTGGATCTTCTAACTTCCATAGCCTCTGGATGGAGAATTCTGAGGAGTTTCCAGCACAAATGTATATATAAACAATGTGATATAGCAACAGCTAAAGCTAGCTCGACTTCTTAGTGGCCCAGTGTTGATGAGATTCCAAACAATCTGTCTTTTTTTCATGCGGATGGTAATAATTTTTTTAAAACTTTGTATAACCTTTTGTGTGTAGACTTCCAAATGATACTCCTACAAAAGCAACGGTTGGAATAGCGTTGTTTTTATCTGTGCCTTCTAAGTTATAGTGCTAATCCTTTCTATAACAATGTCTTCATACTAAAGGAGCTACTTTATGTTTAAGATGAAGCCGTTTCGTTTCCCATTAAAATACCATACTGAAATGTGTGAAATGTCGAATAACGCAACATTATATATTTGTTTCTGCGATTTCGTTGCAAATGGTTTAGCTATTGTCGTAATAATACATGATTTCGAGGGTCAATATTACAAAATGTATTGGAAGACTGTGTAACTGTAACTCAAAAACGATAACATTCGTTTTATTATCTTTCTAAATTAACATTCCGTTTTGCATGTACTTTATTGAACATATTTAGATACCAAAAAACGAACCAACAAGCGTTTAATGTTTCAAATAAAAACAAAAATATTTACCAAAACAGTTTGATTTAAAGGCTGGGCATATAACATAAGTGTACAAAGATGACATCTTTCGTTAACAGGATGCTGATGAAGGAAGTAACAGTACAGTACCCATTTCTGTAATACTGTAATATTGTTTAAACACAACTGTGCTCTATTTTGAGTTGCACATATACATAATTTCTTGAGAAAAGAGAGGTTATATAGTATAATATAATCATGTCCCATAAAATTATGTAGCCAATTGATTGAAATTATTAATTACTTATTAATATTAAAAACAACATTTACTGAGCGATTTATTTTATTAATGTATAAAAGATAAAGACAGTAAGTAACGTAAGGTGGTAGGTTCCCTATTTACAGGGGGCCGTCTAGGGCAGTACCACCGCGGTGACTATTTCTGCCGCAAAGCATTAGTGTAAAAGCACTATTATGTTCCGGTTTGAAGGGTACTGTAGCCAGCGTATTTACTGAGTAAACGAGACGTAACATCTAATGTCTCGGGGTGGCGAGCGGACTTGTGGCGTGATACGCTACATTTCTTGTGGGTAAGGCGTTTCACTTACCATCGGATGAAAGTCTTGCTCGTTTCGTCACTTCCAAATATATATATGAAAAAAAAAGAACTAGCCACAATGAAGTATATAGAATAATATAAAAATATTATAGGACATAAAGTTTATATAAAGATTACCTTCTTCAATAATATCCTCGTTCTCATCTTGGTCAATGTCATCGATGTACCATATGGTAATAAATCCTGCAGAATCCAGCACAGCCACTATGGGTGGGTTCATGGGGCAAGCGCCTATCCATTTGATTGCCGAACCCCTCCCCGTTAACTCTTTTTCTAATCTGTTTGTTGAGATGTGGAAAAACTGAAAATACAGAGGGTTACAAATTATTTTAAAATCTTAGGTAATTCACAACTGGAAATCTTTAACACATTTCCATCATGGATAATTTTGCTTTAAAAGAAATTACATAATTTCCTGACATTTTTGTATCTCTCTTATACAGCCCTAATTAATGGAGTAGCGGAACCATATACAATTTATATATGAAATGAAATCTATACCAGAAAAGTGTACTGTCCAAATTTATTAGTGTTAAAAATATTGTATGTTACTCTTATTAATTAAACTTTGCGTTTATTAATAAACTTTGGTCACATAAAGCAAATACTTTTGTTGGGTCCGGTGTAATCAATGTAGAATCTTTGATCTCAGATATGGTGTGGGGCGATGGAGATAGTCGATTTGTAATTAAAATTAAAAAAAAAATTACCTTGATAATACCAGAACTGGTTCCGATCAGCACATGGTCACCGAGAAAGCAAACGGCAGTGATCGTTTCCTTTACGTCTATTGTTGAATGCTTTATTTCCTCAATGTTTTGTTCATGTCTGAGAAAAGGAAATACAATACTTTAGTATGAAATTTAGAATATCTACAGATCAGTTCTAGTTTTTTTTTTATTAGTTTAGACCAATTCAATCAATTACAAGTTTATAAATATTTTTGTAAAAACACCATCTGGTACATAATGTTCAACTACATTCCATTTTAATAAAAACAGTTGAACTGTTTTTATTTGAATGTAGTAGTTTGTGTTATAAATGAAGGAAGGAAGGCAAGGCTAAGTAGCCGATTAAGGTCCCCACAAGACAAGCGTTAAATTATAGTATGATACTGAATAACACAGTCCTTTTATCTTTAAATTTGACTCTCGTCATACGTTTTGAGTGCACGCAGTAACCAATCCTCGAATTGTTTATTGCGCTTTTTAAGGACTTATGTGGTGCTAACTTGTTGTATCACTTGCTCAGCTCATTATTACCACAACCAAATGAAATAAAAGACTATAAACAGAATTAATACACATAATATAACCACCAAGAAAGCCCAAAAAATTTAAACGCAAAATGCTACTCTATTATCATAAGATTCAATTTTGCGAGCAGAGCTAAAAAAAAAGACAAAACTAAAAAGAATGATGTTTTTTTTTGTAGCTATGAAGTTATGCTTCCAGACTTTTGTCTGTGTTAAGCTTAATCTAACACAGAGTTCGCGGGA
>DWTZ01000110.1:0-10616 GCA_018246075.1 Lamproptera meges | reverse complement strand
TATGAATATAGCAATAATTAGCTCTTAATTGTAAAGCGAATTGATTATGCAATTATGGTGATGTCATTCCTTTCGTTGAATAATTTCAATGGTTATTTCGTTTGTGCTCGCAATTATAATAATAATAATTAATCATACATACTTTAATATTTACATAAAACATTTTCTGTAGGTTTCTATTTGTACACCTATAAAAGATGTGGACGATCCATCTTCTACAAGTCGGGTGGCTCGTGCGTAAGTAGGTTGTAAAGGTTGCCTTACAATAAACAATATGGTAACATACATTCCTCTTTAATTGAAAAGACAAGATAAATTAAAGGTGCTAGTACCAGACGAACTTCAACTTTAATCTGTACACATAGGTTTACTTTTGTATCGCAGGCATTCAGTCTGTTTGGAGCCGCGCAACACTGGGCAGGCGTCGTGCCTGGTCGATTTATCCCCTCCTCCCCCCAGTGGTGGGGGTTGATCCAAAACAGAGCGATCCTCTTGACTGGGAAAACTCATGTCAAGCTTTGTAAATACGGTAGCGCCACCTAGTGGCACGTCCGACATCTGGATAAAACATCGTAAATTAAAGTTACTTTAATATGATTCAGAACAGTTTAATAATTAAACTGGTGTTTAACCAAATCTAATGTTAGTGCTATGAATAATAATAGTATTTTTGATGAATCGTTTTATGTGTTCGATGAGATATTATTTTATAGTAAATTTTAGTTCCTAAAAACAGGTGTACAGAAAATATATGTTTTTAAGAAAATTTTCCGGCTGCGTGTTGGTTCTATGTGATCTACAGTATTGTGGATCGGTGAGACATAAAGCAATTATCAAAAATATGGCCAAATTTGCGACCTAGCAGTATTTTTAGTCCACTGAAACGCTTATACTAATATCTTTCGATAAGAACAACGTCCGTCTGTCTGGCGACGATAGTCTTGGCTCGACTATCTTTGTTAGCTAAATTCGTGATACAGTAAAAGCTACTTATTATTAAAAAATTGCGACCTATTTTTTTTTATCCGCTAACAGTAATGGCTATACCTACCTAATACCTATTAGACTCGTTATAATAGAATAGGTACACGACCCAATATTTAAAGTGTCGTCTAATGGACTAATAAAGATTACAATAGATCTTAGTTATTTCTTTTATTTACGCGAATACTATACATAATTGAATAAAAGGACTTTAATTGATTTTATCGCGTTTATTTTACATATTTAATTCCCGACGTTTCGGATCACTTTACAGCCTCCATGGCCACGGGACAGACTGTCCCGTCCTGTCAAGTCCTTTCATTCAATTATGTATAGTTTAGATTAGATTAACGCGAATGTAAATAAAAAAAATGACTATGCATAACATCTTACCAATATCATGATTATTTTATCCCGGCCCCGTTCTTTTGAGATCCCCTCTACTCAGTGACACGTGACGTATTTAGTAATTTAACATTTGGAAATTATCGAATTAAAAAGCTGTTCAAAATTTTATCTAAAAACAATTTGATTTTTATACATGTACATAAACATACAGAATTGGATTTTTTAATAATATGGAAACGGAACAAAGATCTTGTTCAACATTTAGATTTAAAAATGTGACGTCACAAAATATGGGATTCCCAGCCTCTTGTCATATAATGTCACAATACGTCGTCCCGCTTCTTAATGTTTGACGTAATTTATAGATGGTCCCGAAGTGTTGTGCGAAATACGAAGTGAATGTGTGAAAGTTAAGTAAATAAAGTGTAATGTCAAACCAGTGACGCCGAAACATATGGAGCCCTTATCAGTTAAATTTCGCGTGCTTTTTAACATGCGAGTGGTTCGCCAATTAAATTGCATTGGTTGTTACTTCTAAGTTCAGCGTGAAAAAAAATAGCACGCAACAAATAAAAATTTATGCGCAAATAAAACGCAAACAACTTTAAAAAAAATTAAAAGAAGACCTGAGACCCTCTTTCTAGATCAATGTTCTGTTTATTTTAAAATACTTAAATATAATAAGTTTTGGAAAGTTGTTAAAAAAACTTTGATCAACATTAATACATTTCTCAATCAGTATTCAGATAGTGGGGACATGGCGTAATTTCATATTTTACAAGTTCTTTGTCTTTATGGAGATTGTCATAGTTTACGCCCTCCCTCGGCCCCGTTCGTGATGCTCCGACCAAAGTACAAGAGGATTTTGTTTGTTGTGAACTCGCGATTGAGGGGCCAAGTTCTTAAAGTAATTTAAAGTTTCGCCCTTCGCTCCTTATAATACGTTGCAGCGGGGAGTGGAATACTTTAGTGAGTGGTTGGTCCACCGATTTGTTTGCGAGTAACTACATGTTTGTAACATTCTGTTAGCAGATAATTTTAAAAATATTGTTCTCTACCGAAATAGGAAACTGAGGTATTAACTGGACACGAGTTTTCATTTGGACGCGCATTTTAGTTGTAATGCTGTTGCGGTAGTAAAATTGTTCGCACCTGGTGCCCTACATTTTTGAATATTCAAGTTAAAAGAAGAGTATTAAATGTGTAATAAGTTTTATAATTCGCCGGTACGCCCCTTGAACTATATTCCTTGTTATAGATGCAAAGCTTTCGGAATTTAAATCCAAAAGTCAATGTTCCTCATTAATTAACCTTATTGTAAATTCTCCTATGTGTTTTTGTGTATCGTCCCTCTTACTGGACTAAGGCACAGAGAAATACACAAACATCACAAAAATTAACCGTTAAGTCGTTATTCCTCTGATTCACATCAAGACACATATAGCTAATAATGTATTAACTTTTACATTTGCCTATTAACTTCTACAATTATCTCGGGCGTCCATCTACAACGGTTCATGACGAAAAGCAAAGTTAAATGTTTATCATCTCTGTTAAGTGACTGCAAGCTACTGATTGATTGCCTCGCTGACGTTTAGTGGTTGTGAATTCGCCCTTGAAGTTATTCTACTTATCATGCTCTCCCTTAGTGCTTTCCACGTTCCTCTAACGTCTGCGTTTTTAGAAATGCTAAATCTGTTTACTTCTTGAATTTTAACATATTTATTACTTATTAATATTAATATTGAAAACCAAGCGTATCATCGCATGGAGATGTTAAATGATACTTCAATAGATACAGTGAACAACACAAAATTGTGCATAAAATGTTTAATTTAATACAAATATTTATTAACAACAATAAAGTAAAGTCAACAAATATTTGATGAACTTAAAATACTACGATGCCAAAGCTTTCAGAATAAGTCGCCGAGTTGCGTTGGTCGATACCGCCGGCTATTTCTGGACCCCGCACTCCGTGCTGTTAGAATTTATTAATTATTCCCGTAATTGACACCCGGAATAAACCTGGCGATCGTCGATTATGTGATATCACTTGTATGTGTAATTCTAATGTAAAATTGAGAAAAATCTATTTTGGTTTAGTATTTAATACAATAAGACTACTTCACTGCCGAGTTACAGTATTGAATAACTAACTGTTTTATCAAACCTTCAAATCGTAACTCTGTAGAGTTTTTATCGATCGCATTACTGTATATAAATAGTCCTATCGTTGACATACAAAACTAGTTAGTATTTCTAACTATGCTACGCTTCGTTAATTAAACAAAAGTATACAAGTAAATTGTTGCAAATGCGTTTTCTAAATGATGTACATTACACTTATCTATTTTCTACCTGTGCGAGTTTGGTCAATATTGTTGTGTTATTATAACTTTCTAAATAGGCACTAATGACACATGGTTAAGAAGGATAATCTAACATTTCGTTGAGCTAGAAATGCCTAGAACAGCATGCGAATCCCAGACATCACTAATAAGCGATTCCGTCATTCGCTTAGTCCACGTAAATTTAGCGTTAGCTACGTGAATGGAGTAACACACAGTGCACGTCCCGTTCTCTATCTCGAACCTGAATTGTAAACCGCATGCGAAATATTCATTCATTCGGATATGCGAGTGCCGCTTTCAGCGTCCCCACCCGGATCCAGTGGCGCGCCTTGAATATTCGACGTTGCCTTCTTGGTGCAATTTTTTTTTATCACTACCTACGCCAACGCCGCATAGTAGATGGAATTGTAAACGCAATGTAATGTTACCGATAATAAGGAAATTGCATCATGCGTCTAGAGTTTTCAATGAAGAATTTTCACAGTCAATCAAACTGATGAACTATTAACTTTTAATGCAATACTAGCTCTTTGGATACTATGGGTTTCTTTTTTACTTCAGTTGTAGTCTTGTTTGGTTGTTTAAGTTTCAGATGTTGGTTAGGATGCGCTTGATTTTTTTTCGCTTTTTGATATGTAGTGATGATATCTTTAGCTCGTATTTATTCGATACGTACATTTTGTGGTATAGATACAAGTAGATTACTTAATAGTCAATGATCGTAGATGATTCGCAATAGTTTCAATGTCTTGTGCATTGATGTGATTTGGTTTAGATTTTTGTCATAAATTTTAATACTGTAATGTATTAATAGGGAGAAAACATGACTTCAGTAGTAGCTTACTATTGTAACGAAATCTGTTATGCTATATTTTTGCGCCTACCAAATGTTCTCTGAATCACCCAGAGGTTAATGGTAGATAATGCTTATTTTAATTAAGTCCGCCTCTGTATTTCTGTCACTTTACTCGTGTATAAAGATTCAAAAATAATGAACAGATACGCGTGTAGCTTGCATTATAGCGTGAAAAGGCGATTTTCGCTTGACGTCTGCAATTATTGCTCGCGAATACGTCAGTTAGTTAATTTTCGATACGAACAATCGTTAAAATAAATTGTTAGTGTAATATTATTCTTTGGCCAAACGTTTAATTTGTTTCAAACGCAGAACGTATTAAACATCAGAGCCAAATATGATCCGGTATTCAGGAAAATAAGTCTAATATCAAATCCGATGCGTCGTGAAATGTTGCGCAATATGAGGAATTATCGATGGCTATATTGCGACTGAAAACCGCCCCTGTGGCCAAGTTATACCTCCCTAATAATATATAATATAATACCCTTGTCGTGTGTCGATTTCAATCAATTTAGGCCGATCGCACTGCTGTCTGAAAACTATGTTGATCTATGTGTAAGATAAGTATGTCAAAAGTTGGTCCTGTTTATTAAGATCATCTTTGGCAGTCATATAGGATTTTCTTAATGATAACTAATTCATTCATAGAATGCAGAACCTTTAGATTGTGGAGGTTGGTCGCCAGTCGCTCCGCGTACAAACTTTTAATAAGGTCAATTCTGGGTGGATTAAAATCCGACCCCATGGTAACTTGACAAAATCTGCTAAAGGAATACAAGGAAGGAAACCAATTTAACTGCATTTTACTTTTTAAACTCATCATAGTATACAATAAGTTTTTGTTTATACACATTCTATATCCCGTTGGGTTCGGATTTAAAGGTACATAGTTAAAATGTCTGCAGAATCCATTTGGCCATCAACTGCAGCCTCCTGGACAGATAACGTTGCTGAGTTCGAGCGAATTGTCCGAACACCGCCCATTGTCCGCACATCCTTTTCTTGTGCCCAAATGTCCCTCTTCATTATCGTTCTATTCGAAAGTAAGAAAATTAAATTAGACGTTGTTCTAGTCTGGCTTGTTCGAAAAGGAGACTTGAGACATTTATTCAGGTTTTCGAACAGTAGAGTTATTGTCATCGAATTCACTCCAATGATTATTGTGATTGCATACTTAATGCATTTCTGTTATAATAATATTTTCAAGAATAGATGTTGTGTTTCGCGAGAACGAAAGTTCAGTCTGCCAAGTTTTAACTTGATGGAGTGCAGTACTTTGCTTAAAATAACAAAATACAGAAGTCGATTGTTCAGTTTGAGTTGTTTTATTTTTCGAAGATATATTCCTTCTAGTGAATACTAGTTTTTATGGATACAATCCAAAAAAACTATCAATCCATAAAAAATATTTTTATGGATACAGTCCATAAAAACTATCGGAGAATAGTCGTGACGGTGTAGAAATACTTGATTGTTTTAGAATTATATAATTTAATTGAGTACAATGTTTATGAAATACATCATTTTGCAGTTTACGCTTTTAGTTGTGAAGGATGATCTCAATCGTTACGTCTAAAGCAATATTCAGGTTAATCTTATCAGATTAGAAACCAGCTCTATGATAATTTGGAAAAATGTCTAAGGGTAAGATTGTACGATTTTGTTGAATGTTCCAAAACGATTATAATAACAAATATAAAAAAAAGGTTTTGTAAAATTAACTTAAAAATGAAATAAATATTTATAAGTAAAAGTTTACCTATTTCATTTTGCCGTCTACCGACTTCATATAAATACCCTGGATGCAATATAGTATATAAACAAAGTACTCGTAAAGACGTATTAAAGGAGCCCCAACTCGATGGGGTTGAGTCGTTTAATTACAGAGTTTCTATGGCCACTTTCCAGATCCAGCACTAAATCGGCTATGGAATTTAATGTTGCATTGTTATTCGATCTGTGTGCTAACACAGAATCCGCAGAAAACCGCATATATGTGCTTGTGCATATATATGCGGTTTTCGGAAACCGGTAAGTCGATCAAATCTCAAGGATTTTTCGAGTTTTTTAATGTAACGTATTTACGTTGTTTAGTTAAGTTTCTATCATTGCTAGTTTTTATCTATCATTATCACGAGTAACGTACTTTATATGTTGTAACATAAATCGCCAACATTTATCTTGGGTGCATAAAAAAAAAGAAAAAATGTATACTACTGGCCATGTACTTTATACAACATGAATAAAGTAAACTCAAATCTTATAGTAAACTTTTCTTTGCAAGCTAAATATAATGTAATTCTTATAAGAAAATAAATGGCTTAAACCATAAACCATAAACTTTACTTGAAAGATTTTGTTACAGGCCGACAGACAAAAAACACATTAAACGAAATAAAAGGATAGTATAACACAAAATTGTGTAAAAATCTACGTTGTTTAAATCTACTTTAGACAACATGGTGTTTCATTCGTACTGTCACCGTCGTACCGTCATTCGTACCATCACCTTTACTGTGATTCATTCGTACGCTAGTAACTCATATAAATATGGGCTGTTATCTGACTCTCCATACAACAAATCCTATTTGTTGTACACAGTCAGATAACAACCGACCAATCTCCAAATCCACAAAAGTATCGATCAGGCGACGAAGCCGCTTCATCTATCCGCGCTCGTATTGCACCGTCCGTTGCATTCCAGATTTACAATGCGATACGTTATTGAAAAGAGTGAAGTGTATTTCGTTTAATGGCGCCTATTACTCAACCGCTACGGGCTGTACCTTCCTTGCTTACCTACGTTTATTCACCAGCTACGTGTGTGTGTAGGAAACAAATAATGCGATATCAAAGTCGAGTTTGTTTGTAGGCAACGCCGCAATTTCTGCGACCGAGATTTGGCTTTATCGTTTTACAGTGTTGCTTATATTTTATCGGTCTTCGCTTCCTCCGGTCTCGTTAATATTTAAATATGTTCGGCCGATATCGTCATCGGTCGAGTTTCTGATGTTTTAACTTGTAAAATAAAGATGTTAGCTTGTTTTTATCTTGATTTGGTTTATATTTCTTTTGGAAGTCGAATTACTTTGACAGCCGGTCAAGTAGCCAAAGTAGCCTGACTTCCAAATATAAGTGTAATCCAATAAAATTGTTCGTAGACGATTCATAATGGTTCTAAATGAGAGATTCCACGCGAGGATACTTATTTATTTTTAAGATAACATATTATGTAAGAATAAAATATGACGCGTAGCAAAAAGCAAGAAAGATCTGTGCAAATGTAAATAAAACTCTTGATAATTCTCCGATCGATTCCGTAAACGAATAGAAGAGGGTATTACGTCGTTTCTGAGGCCTGTATTATCCAGTTCAGTCCGGTTTAATCCGGTTCGTACTGGCCCGAAGCGGTTGGCGCCGGCCGGAGCCCGCGCCGCCGACTGTTGGAGTGACGTGCAATTTGTAGATCGCGCCGAGAACTACCCCGCTCCTAGGAATTCGTGAAATTGCAGATAAATACACTTATTACATCTTATATCACCTAATAATTAGTATACGGCACTATGTAGTTGGTAACTAAGCGAAACATCCCTTAGTTACCAAAATTCTGACTTTGTTTGACACTAAGAAAAAAGGCCTTTTCGAAACTTTAAGACAGTACAATCTTTTAGATTTTATTTAAAAAGTATATATTGTAAATAAGTACAATTTTGTAATTAACAAGAAATTTCTTATTGTATATGATTATTAAATGATGGACTTTTACGGATCTTTTCGCTTTTTTACATGTTTATTTATGTATCAACTCTTGACGTTTTGTATCACTTTACAGCCCTAATGACCACGGGGCTTTAATTAATGTGTAGTATTCGCGTAAATAAAAGATACATATTTTTTGTTTTATTTTTTAATTTATGATTATTGAAATTAAATATTTAACAGTCTTTAGCTTTATTTAACTTAATTTATTCCTACTTTTAAATATGGCGAATACATTGTGATTGTCACCGAAAAGTAATATATTTCTTAATATGTTATGTATAGTTCCCATTTGCTTGGAACCAACTTAAAAATCACTGAAACTGTCCAATTCTCTTGGTTATTAATTATTATTACTTGTTCTTACACAATATTTATTAATACCATTTTTATATCAAACCATACACAGTTTATTAATCTGATTTTTTATTTTAAGTGCACCTACGTTTACTTTTCACAACCTCCCTAAGATGGGCTGTTAGAAAATGCGTAAGGCATTAAAACCGCCCTTTCATCTAAGTTGTGCAAAAAAATAAATAAATAATGTATTAATGTGAACTTTGTGAACAGTGAAAGATTTGTATGGCACCTTGTATTTGTAACACAGCGCTGTAATGTTGCAGCGTCATGAATCCATTTCTACGTTCGCCGGCATCTAATGCCCTAACTGGTATATTGCCCTATTTACTAGGTGAATCTTGAGCCTTTAATTTCACGAGCAAATCTCTACTATGGTGGTTTAATTAACCGGAGCGATTATTGTTTTTGTTTTGTACATTGTTTTCGAAGAAGATAATAACTTCGGACTACAAGGAATAGACAGTACACATTAGTTAATTTTGATTTTTTTTCGGTTTCGACGACATATTAGAATTAAGATTTATATTAGTATGATGAGTCCTTGAAAGTTGCGAACATATGTACTAAAATATGTATACCCTTAGCACAATATAAATGCATTTGCCTTTACGCAGGATACTATGTAATAATGTCCTTAAAGTCGAATTTCGACTAGGGCGGCCAATCACAAGTGTACACGTAGATGCATTCTCTGTTCCTTAGCTCTCTCAGTCCAATGGGACAAAAGACCGACACGATCGAAGAGTCGTCAGGCGCAGGAGCGACTTTTTACGGCCACTTTTTACATGCCCATCCGAAGATGGGCATGTAAAAAGTGAAAAAAGTGAAAAGATTACTTTACAAGTGATCAGGTGATCGGCCCGCATTGCCCTAGCCAACTAAGAAACAACAATGAAAAAATTGTTCAGTCCCCGCAAGATTTGAACCCAAGGACATCCGGATTCTAAAGCGCAAGCCTATACCGCTTAGCTCAGGTGGCAACTACAGGCAAGATACTAGTTAATTACCATACTTAATGCATCTGCTAAGTTCTGTTGCAATTTACGAGAAAGTCACTGTCTTGGAACAATGGCGTGCAAACGAAATTAAAATAGTACCCTTTTTAACTTTGGTTTCGTGTATGACTGGGTTAAAATAATGCTACCCATTTCTACCAAGAACGTAGCGCAGTGTTAATCTTTGCGAAATACTCCAATAACATACTCGAATCTCAGGCAACTTTATTATGCCCTCACTTATTTTCTCCCATTACGCAATGAATATATCAACATGTGATAGTTGAATGTTGTACGTTTTATTTATTTTAGCCTCTGGTGTCCCACAGTTGAGCAAAGGTCTCCCCTTCTTTTTTCAGTCGTCTCTGCTCTGTGCCAGCGTCTTCCGGCTCTTGTTATTAGTGTTTAGATCGTCTCGCCACCTTTTGCGAGATCGACCTCTACGCCTTTGTCCGTCATCTGGCTCCCATTCCGTTGTGACTCTTGTCCAACTGTCATTGTGCATGTGTTTTGTGAATATTACTTTCATATACGATTTTGAGTTATAGTTAAATATTAAGTTAGGATAAATGAATTATGCTTCAAATATCAAGCTGTTTTAATGTGTATAACTGAATTTTATTTGAAATGTTATTATTTGGTAAATAATAAAAAAAAAAAACCTAAGACAATGTCTACGGTTAGAAGACTGTTGTAAGAGGATATAATAATAAACGTTACTCGGTAACGTATTTATCATCATCTTTACTCTTTCCTTTCTTAAAGTCAATTTTCTGACGACATTCGCAAAATGCTGGTTTAGGCTGGATGAGAATAGCCAAAGATAGGAAGCGGTGGCGTGCCTTAGGGGAGGCCTATGTCCAGCAGCTGACGGACGCAGGCTGATGGTAATGAATTAAACACAATTAAGTCTGTAGCTTTAGTAAAAACATTCATTATATTATATGAAAAAGCCTG
>DWTZ01000109.1:0-10656 GCA_018246075.1 Lamproptera meges | reverse complement strand
CTTCGGTTCTTCTCAGATCTTCACAGGCTTCCATTTCCAAATCGGTGATGGTTCATTTGAAAATCGATAAGAAAATGTAATACTTTTAAATTGAGTGAAAGTATTTGACATTCTCTTCGTAAATAGAAGTTATGTGCTGGAAACTGGAAGAACACACTGAATGTTTGTGACATACATAACATGTTATAACTGAAATATTTTTAAACTAATGAAAAGCGTCAAACGCACTTATTGACTTATTCGATCTTGACCAAAGTACATACATTTTTTTGGGCGCTTTCAACGTTTTATATTGTCATCTGTTTACACAAACTCTAGATACTAACTAAACGCGTATAGATGGTCGGTGCGCGGAATTTGTTAAATTGATGCCATGATGTCCATAGCATTCGATGTCATTCCGCAGATGACACCGACCTCTCCGAGTCGGAGGCGGTGAGCGGCGCCCAGATCACCTCGCCCGCCAGCGCCCCCTCCGAGACCGAGGAGGAGTCGCGTGACGGTGAGACCTCAAACACACACATACACACATACAGTAACAAACGTAGATATATATTAACACACACTAGATGTTGAGGACGTCGGAGGCCTATCTTCATTAGCGATTAGCAATCTAGCAAGGAACCAAGAATATAGAAACTTGTTAATTTCCCGCAGAATTTGAACCCACGACCCCCGGTTGTATAAGCGTAACCTATAGTTACGATATAGATTGTAGGTATGTTATAGTTAATATGTAGAAAGAAAACAGAAATTAATAAAGTAAGGCGTTTAATACTATGTCAATAAACGTTACACAAACACACAAGCGCATGTCTATACAATATGACTTAAAAATAATATATATCGTTATTTACTCCTCACAGCACGTCCGTCCCTCGTGACGGTCATTACACGAATGATGATAGCATAGAATTCTCTAGTAATGTTGAACACAATAATGTGAAGATAAATTTACAACTACCCGCACAGTTTGATGATGATTCGAATTTCAGAGCACCGTGTGCTGCGGATAGAGACCAAGCAGGTGCCGGTCCGGAGCCAGCCCGAGCTGGTGTTGAGCGATGGTGAGTGACAGCATACACGAAGCGTACCATATTGTGAAACCTGCCTGATGGCATGCTTTCTTTTCACTATACCAGCTAGAGATGTGATAACAATGTGTTCAAACCATGAAAATATATCAGTTAAATTGTATCCGAGCCAATAACGATTTAAAAGTGACGTGGATGCGACATGTGTTTCTATTGGTGGACCGTTTTCGAGTTTCTCTTGACCAATAAGGCCACGTATACAAGGGACGTATTAGTTTTTTAACGGTTGCTATGGGTTACGCTGTTCACAAGTGTTCATCCTCTTTGGCTCTGATACAGTTTCGTATGAACATTGTAGGCTGGGTTTATTATTGGCATAGTTCGAACAGTTCCAACGTAACACTCCATTAGAACACATACCGAAAACTCAGAGGGTAGTTGAAGATAAAAATAGAACTATTTGTTTTTTTTTTGATAAGATATTTCCATCGAGACCAGAGCTATCCGATCACAATTGCACCAGAATAGGAGTGAACCAATTATAAATGCGTGAAAAAATATCTGAGAACAACTGAAAAAACACCAAATCATGGTAATACCGGTGTGCTCTTATAGAATCCATATATTAAGATATGTTAGTAATAATTGCGGTTTCACTTTCCGCTAAGCAGTAGTGTACAAGCACTATGACAGCCGAATAAGAGATGAAATTAGCATAAACAAAGTCGTAAATAATCACTTGGCCACGAAACCTTGAGCGACCCTATTGGTCGATCATGGTCGCGGCGCACTAATAAAAATGCGTTCACTTCTGGTGCGATTCGTGACATTTGAGTTTGTTTAGCGTAGATTCCATGTCTTATTTGGCTCGGTTGAAATATGATGATAGCTATATAGTTTAGCCAATTTAGACACGCAATATATTTAAACATAATAATGTCCTCCTAGTCGATTTCGACTGCGGCGACCGATCTATATTAGAGATCAGCCAACTACACAGGAAATATTATAGTGCACGAGTGTACGCACAAACAATGGTGCACTCTCTCTTTCTTAGCTCTTGCAGTCCGATGGGACGGCAAGAGCCAAGAAAGAGACGACCGGAGAGAGATCAGGCGCAGGACCGACCTTCTACATGCCCGTCCAAATGGGTCATCTCACTTTACAGGCTATCGGTTGATCGGCCAGAATTGCCCTAACCAACTAGGAAACAACGAAGAAAAATGTTTGCTTCCGCGGTATTTAAACCCACGACCTCTGGTTTCGAAAGCTGAGCCCTAGGCTATGGAGGCCGGATGTGAACATAGTCTAATATCAAACACTAATCGAGTTTGACATTAGAATCTGTTTGCGCTAATTCCATGTCTCAATTGGCCGAACTATTTGATATCTGATTACGGGAGACTCATGTCTATATTATTATATATTCTATAATGTCTTTGTGTAATCATTAATACGTGACGCAGATTACAGTATTGAAGAATTTTTATTTGTGACTACCCTCTGTGGAACTTTTCTCGTTCTTTACGAAGTGTTCATGTATGTTATATGATATGCCTGGGTGTTTATTTCTGGCATGGTTTGTTTTTGATTCTGATGTGCTAAGTTTTTTTTTAGTTTATTGGGAGAGACGGAGGGTGGAATGACTAACTTCACTTTATTTAGTTCGATTATGTTTTTAAAGTTTTGGACATTTGTATAGATTTAAACGCTTTGAAATGTTTAGATGTGTAGGAATTAAATTTTTGCGAAGGACCCAGGTGAGGGTAGTATCAAATATCTTATTATTTTATATTATATAATGGTAAAAATAGAACAGATCGAGCGATGAATATATTATACATGTTATAGAAGCTTTAATACTTAAACATAAGAGTAAAGGTATAAATAAAATTTCATAATCAAATATTGGTCTTAAAGGTTAAATATGTATGACAAAGTAACTATCATCCAAAGCAGAGATTGAATCTACGAAAGTAAAATCTAATGTCAAACACTAATGGAGCCAGAAGTGGACGCGTTCTCATTGGTGGACCGCGGCCATCTTTAGTTCCCACGCGACCAATGACGCCCCTATTTTGGCACTAGATATTTGATTTTGTTTATGTACATTTCATCTCTTAATTGGTTGAGGTTTACTTTTTTGTTTGAATTGTAAGCGGTGTTATTGTTTTGGGGTTTGAAATTCATAGTTTTATAAGATCCAAAATAGTCTTCCTGTCATTTAGTACGGAGATTTACTAAGTCAATTTTTTTATTCAATATAGAAACATGACTCTCTTATTGATTGTCATATAAAGTACCACCGGTTCGGAAATGGAAGCCTCTGACCTGAAGAGAACCGGCGTAAGAAACTCAGCTGGACTAGTTTTTTCCTTTGACACGACAACTAGACATTACAAAGTGTTTCAATGTGTCGAAAATATAAAAATGAATCGTCAATTACGCTTAGCGTTATCATAACGGTGTATAATAAACTTGTGAATTTGATTTTGTCCTTCTACCCTCTCTTCTCTTCGTTTTTGACATTAGAAGCATGATAAGCACTTCCATTTCTACCCTCCCCATCTAGTTGACACCACTGATTTCCTGACGGCCGAGCGGGAACACGCCGAGCTAACTAGAGGTCAGTCCTGCTCGTATTTGGATTCGATTCCGAGTGTTTTAATGCTTCCTGATAAAATGTGGTCATTGAAAAGTTTCTGGGGAATACTTTGGAAATTTTTGATGTACGAGATTTGAGACTCAATAAATGTATTTAATTAGTCCTATTTTATACACTTTTTTATCTGTTCTTTTTTGACTGAAAATGTTTAAAATTTTATGAGGCCTTTTATTGATAGACTGAAATTTAAAACTATTTGGTTTCAAAAAAATTTTATTTGGTCTCTGTTTTCATATCTTTTACCAGCCATTTTTCCTAATTTATCATGGGGTCGGCTTCTAATCCATTCAAATTTACCTGAATAACAGTTTTTGCGTGAAGCGACTAGCATTTAAACAAGAACGCAAAAGGTTTTACTGTATTCGATGATTGAATTAGTTGTCAGTGTATTTGAAAGCACTGACGTCCTTTAACTACTGTCAAAAATTATTTTGACAACCGGTACCAAGTTTTTACATGCCCATCCGACGATCGGGTGATCGGTCTTAATTGTCCAAAACCAACCAGGAAACAACGCTAACACTAAGTTGTTTTCCCGCAGAATTCGAACCCACGACCCTCCGGTTTGTAAATCTTGGCCTAATACCACTAGACCACGGAGGTGGTGTTCTCTGTTTTCATATGAAAGTAGAAAAATATTTTAGATTTGAAAATTTATGCCTGAATAGGAAAAGTTGGTGCTAATGTTACTATTTTGATATTAGGAATGATTTCACTATTTAGCTATTGTATTTTTTTCCCTGTCTTTAACACAGATCTTATTTTGTCAGGAAGCATTCATTCAGCTTGAGTACTTTTGGCACTCATTAGCTTGTCCAGCTAAATGGCACTGTTACCAACTAATCAAAGCTTTAAAACAGTAACTAACCGTTTAACGTCTGTTCATTGAAGTTGTATGTTTGATGATAATTTGAACTAAGTCTCTGTGACTAATAATTTTGTGGGGTTTTCATAAATTATTGGTATTTTTGCCATCATCTTAGTTGGTTGCGCTTCTCGTTGAGTGTTATCAGATTTCCTTTGTAACACCATGGTCAAGGATATTGTGGGAGGGATGGAGTTTGTTGTAACCTTTCTATTCTCTGTGATAGTGTTACATTTTCCTTCATGGAGATTTAAATTTATCTGTTGTGGTTCTTTTTAACCACTTCTATGTTAGAGATGCCATAAAAGATATTAACTTAATATGTGTCTAAAAAGACTCTAAAAAGTTATTTTCTTATCATAATTTTGCTGATTTAGTTAGTAAACGAAATAGGAACCTATTGTCTTATATTAAAATAAGTACATTAGCTCAAAAAAGTGGTGTTTCATATTACAATCGAAATTTTGAAAGGTGAAAAGTTTCCTTATAGACGATTCCTTCAGTAAATAGTCGGGAATGTATTCTGATAATGAACTAGAGCGCGACCCCAACTTGCTGTCTGATGATGAGGTGTTCCTGGAGTCGACAGCATCCACTGGTACTTCCAGTGTGATCGTGTCAGCGCCATCCACCGTTGTGGTGCGCCAGTACACTGCGGAGGCAGTGCAGGGCGCGGTGGGGAGAGGTTAGGAGGGGTCGTTTGGGGTTTTAGGGTGGTTCAAGTGGGTCTGTGTTGTCCGATTGGGTTAAAGCGTTGCCGAGGCTTTGATTGTTATTGAATTGGGTTTTTTTTTATTCGATAGATTTTTCGACTCGTCAAATTGTTTGTGGAGATGTCCGTTTTGAATTTTGTGTCGTCCTACGTTGATTTTGTGCGTCCCGAGAGAGTTTTGGATTCGACGGGATGGATAATAAGATAGAGATCGTTAGTTTAAAGCTTTATGGGACCGGGAATAACTTGCTTTTTATGTCACTTTAAACACGTACGTATATGGTGTTGGTGATATTCTTCTAGCTTCTATATGCCATGATGCCAACTTTTCTTTCTTTTTCTTCACTCACGTTCTTCCAGCTGTACCGTCATTGCATCAGCTGTACAGTGATTGTTTTATGAGCTTTAACTATATTTTCCGTATGGCAGTCCGTCCATGTGTATCTGAACGTGTATTAGTTTCATTGTGACGTCTATATGTTGGTAACGTCCTGGTATTCTCGTTTAATCTCTAGTTTTTATTTTGTATCAAATGCTTGGTGTTGTGTATGTATATTCTCCTGAAGCTATTATTCAAGTATTGTTTTTTAATATTTATGTATATACGTGTATTTAGTAAAATCAGTACTCTCACTAATTCGCACCGGCGTCCATGTTCCACCTAACCATAAGCTTGTTCATTGCATGCAGGTAAACTAACAACCGAGCCGGACACGCTCGACAACGCACTAGCATCTAGTGCACGCTCCAAACACTGCTTCTCACGCAATCCTAACTTTAACGATATGGTGATGAAATTTGACGCTTGCGATATCAAAAAACACCCGAAATGCAAACTGAGTCTAAATCGTAGAATGGACTCAGGCGGTAATAGAGAGATCGTTCTGTACCGAAGCTGTGAACTCGGCAGCCGATCTAGTTTGAATTCGATACAGTCATTAGATTGGGATCGCAGGGTTAGGGCGGGTTCGTATTGCACCAGATCACTACCACGGCGTAGGGAACATAATACCAGTAGTAATATTTATAGGACGCGCTCGCACAGCGGTTTCGTTAACTCGTACCTTAAAGACCCCTTCCCTAATCATTACCATATACCTGATTGTCGTGCTAAACGCTCATCCGATGAATCATTCATATATTTAACGGGTTCGGAATATCTAAAATCCAGATCGAACAACTCACTGTACTTTTCGGTGGAAAACGCACAAAGACATTGTGTTGACGAGCAAACTGAACAAGTTAATGTCGTCAAAGTGGCTGAGAAATTGGTACCAGTTTATAAAGTGGAACAAAAAACTGATGCCGAGTTTGTGGAAAGCCAAGAGTTCACTGAGGATAATTATCTAGGCGATTTAAATGTAACTTTATCTACAGAAAACCAAACGGTAGTCGAAAGTAGTAAGATGGAAAAAGTTAAAGAAATAACGGACACAGAATGTTTGATTGAGAAACAACTAAATATCAATAAACCAATAGATAAAGTCGAAATCTGTGAAGATGTAGAATCAGTCGATGGCGAATACCATAGCTTCCAAGAAACGGACGATTATGAAGAAGCTGTTTATGAAAGTCCAGTGAAAGGTCTTATGGAAAAGGATATTAGGGATTACTCTGTACCGATAGATTTTTTCTGCTCCGATTACAGCAAGAGTGCTACTGCACAGCAAAATTCTCCTAGAAAATATGACTTACAACTGACCGTTCTTGATCCCATCTTAGAAGAGTCTAAGAGCTCGAACAGTGATGACTCTAACTCGGGCAACATTAAATCCGATAAAAAAGATACTCCAGTTCTGGTTATCAATTCTAAAGAGACGAATATATCTGAAACAAATTCACGTGTTGGAGATATAAATTCAAAGGATATTGTTGAAGGAAGCTTTGAACCTGTTACACACGACCACGTGTTTAAGATTCCTCTCAAAGTGGATTTGAATACAGAATTAAATTATGATGCAGTTAGATTCAGTTACAACAGTCTTAGTTCGGATGCGGGTCACAGCTTTGATTCCACGGGTGAATTCGAGAAATTTGAAGTGGTTACCGAAATCCTAGGTATTATTATGAATAGATTAAACTACGAAGTATCACTGCCGGTATCTATAGTTGAAGATATCTCGCTTGAGAATAATGAACACGATGAAAATAAAAACATTTTGGGCGATAGTGTAAACTTTTCTATGGTCCAAATTGTTGAGACTATAGAAAAGCACTTGGGTCTAGATTCAACCGATGTGACCGATATAAGTGATATAGAATGTAATCAAACATACGATTTAGTGAAAGCTGTCATTCACTATGTTTTCGATGCAGCGTTTTATACTGCAACACATACGAGCAAAGGAATAGCTAAGAATGTTAGGCGGGTAATCACCGTCGCCGATAGCGAAGATATACTATTTACGACAGCTCCGCAACTTTTAAATATGTACGAAAATACAGAATTAATTCAAATAGATTTGGTTAAAGATTGTTTGCAGTCACATAAACTGTCAGTGGAAGTTTTTCCAAACATAAATGCAGAGGTTGAATCGTCTGATGATAAAGTATTAGTAATTGATAAATCCGTAGTAACGGACCTAAATGTTGATGAGGTTAAAATACGAAGTGACCTCCAAGACCAAAATATGTTGCTCCCTAAAACAAATCAAATTGATGAACCTGAAAAAAAGATTGATAATACTTCTGATATCAGTGACACCGATTGGTCAATGCAATGCCGTTGTTGTGAAACACTAACGGAAGATAGTCACCAGGACTATGGCTCAATAAGCACTATTTATCCGGACAATATCGAAACATGTTCAAAAGCATCGCACGAAAGCAACAAAGACTTAAATGCTGGATTAGACGCCACTTATACTTTAGCAAATGATGATGAAGATATGAACACAGCTTTTGTTGAGGACTCAAATGCCTACAGCTATTCCTCTTTCCCGAAGGGATGGAGTTCCGTGATGGATCGATGTACCGAATCTCCCATTTTCAATGACACCTATTTTGACCTACCATATGAAAGGGAGGACACTATATCAGGCTCTCCTTTTGTAAAACGTGCCCCGGTAATATCAATGTCGCTGACAGAAAACAGAGGTGGTGTTAAATACTGGATATCGTTCGACGATAGTCTAACAGAATCTAGGGAAACGCCTGACCGTAGAGCGCTTAGATATTTAGATTGCAAAGTTCCAAGTTTCTTGACTGTAGATTGTGGCAAAGACAAAAGAGAAGCAGATAGAATAGCCAAAAGTTGGAGTGTCAAGGAAATCGTTGATGATTTCAGAGTGCGTGATAGTAATAAAGAGGGAAGTGATATTACTAGAATCTTTACTGATGACGACGTTACTGCAGAAGATGTAACAAGTTGGTCTGTTAATATTACCAAAGATTGGCCTGATAGAGAAACAGTCTGTGACGAAACTAGGATTTTTAATGATATCCAGAATATATCTAGACACGATAACTTACCTAGAGAGAATGTATCACAAGAAACTATACATTTAGACGATAAAGTTTGCGTTAGTGAACATTCAGCAAGTTTAACGACGTCCAATGTAGATTACCATACATGCGAAGCTTCACTAGATTGTACTATGACTCAGAGGCTCCTATTCGACTCGAGGAGTGGTGGTAAGTTGTTAAGGCACAGGTTATACTCGAGTTGGCCACCGTACGAAGAGACATTGCTGTACAGGATCATATCTCAGTTTAGGATGTCCGAAAGCTTCGACCCCAGCACACTGAACGTTGATAGTTCATGAGAATAACATATGGAATCCATTTGTAATGTCTATAAAGTTATATCTCGGCTAGTGATAATTCAATTCCATGTTATTTTAGATGAAATAAATAAATATCAGTTATCAATAAATAGCAATGTTTAAATATCAGCTATTTAGACATTGCTAACGACAAAGATAATAATCGTTGTTTCTTAAATATAACATTTAAAATTCCCTCGTCACCTAATATTTTTTTGGTGGAGTATGTGGATAGCGAAGAGTTCACCGAGGTTAATTGGCTAGACGATTTGAATGAGAATTGTTCGACGGAGAACCATAATATATTAAATTGGAGCTATTTTTTCTAACTACATTTTTATAACATATCATTAGACTACAAGTGTTAATTTTATAGTTTAGTTAGTTTAGAATAGGATTTCACGAAATTTCAAATTTATGTTTAAAACTTAAAGCCTATTGGCGACGAAAAGAAATTGATCGCCGTACACCTATCAGATTGCGTCCCCTTCTGGCGCCATTAATGTTTGTGTACATTTATTTATGATTTGAGTTTGAGTTGAATAAACTATAAGTGATAACGCTCATGACTTATCTTTTTGTTTGTTTCTTAAAGGAAAGACTGAATTTTTTGTCTCGGACCTTAAGAAACTAAACCGAGTTTGGTACTATTAATGATGGAAGTATGAATTTTGAATTAATAATGAGTATTAGCACTTCAGGTTCCCTGATAAAAACCACGAGAAAGTAGAAATAATCCGTTTATAATATTTTTTTCTTCTTTGGATCCTTTAATTTTTTTTTTGTCTGGTTTCGGGTTTTTTTCGATATCCCATTTCTTTACTATCTATTTTTTTTGTACGCACGCTTACCGCTCTGTCGCCATTTTGTTTGTAAGACATTTTATGTTTTATATTTTACGCCTTTTTTGTGTTTATCGTATTGTACTGTTTGTTTGAACGTTCAATTCAATTCAATTCTTTAGTTTGATGACGTTTTCGTATGAATCTCGCCAATGTCAAGTGTATACATTAGACTGTGTATTTTGAAATGGACCTTGTGAACGAACAAGGTCACAGTTAAGAACTTAAATATGGTTAAGTGCTGAAATAATCCAATTGAACGTTCATATTTATTTAATCTTTGAATGCATCTGACTTTATAAATTGTCTTGTGTCGTGTGCGGTTGGTTGGTGGAAAGTTTGTTAATGTTTTTGAAGGGAGAATTTGATTGCATGAGCGGCTTCTTGTGTAACTTGTAATTTAACATTGGTTTTTCTTTGTTTTTTAATGTAAACAGTAAACAGTCCTAACGAGGGTATTTGTAAAAAATTGTACATACGATTATAAAGATTCCTTCTTTAGTGTTTCCAGGTGACGTTTAATTCTGACTAGAAACCAGTGTAAAGCTCGTTTTAATCTTAAATTAGTTCTCAAATTTTTACTACTACCCTCAATTAAGTTTTGTTACAAGTAGCAAACTTTGTGTATTGGTCTAAAATTTTGTGGAAATTCTTAACAAACAATCCCATTGCTAGTATCCAGTGACATATTGGACGTTTTCTCATAGTTGTATTATTGCCAACTTTTCGACTATTCACAATACAAGTAATGGGGAGAGGTTTGTATGCGAGCTG
>DWTZ01000108.1:0-10676 GCA_018246075.1 Lamproptera meges | reverse complement strand
AACAAGTGGAGATTTCAAAAACAGTGAAATGTTTGCGTCAATCTGTGCAATGTGCAATTGCACACTTTCCTACTACAGGATCATACCAACAAACAACTCGTCAAAGACTTCAACAAACCGGTATGAGAGGTTGTAAAGCCAGAAAAAAGCTTTGGCTCGCTGGTAGCTGGTAATAACAGAAAAAAACGGTATGAACGGGCTCGAAAACACTAACATCTCACCGTAGAAGATTGGTCGAATATCGTGTGGTCACACGAATCAAATTTTGAGATGAATTGTCCTGGCAATATATAACAAGATTAACAAAAGTAACATTGTGTGGTAAAGTTATTTTAACATATTGAAACGCTAAATTTTCATTTCATTGCAGGTATTTGGTACCCCTCTATGTGTATGACCTCCGTGCGAAGTCGGGTCGATGAACAATTTGAGCCGACTGTAATACAGCAGTAGCATAATGCTAGACCATTATGCTACTGCTGTTTTACAGTCGGCTGTATGACTGACTCAGTAGTTGGAGAAATGCTTGTATGCGAGGACCGCATGAACTCATACAGTACATAAACGTGCTCGAATCAGCGTTCCTACCCTCTTTTTTGGTCCTCTATGGTTACACTAACGTAGATGGCGACAAATTCCAAAAAGACATTGTATTATATTTTATATTAGACATTAGCTTTTATGTATAATACTAAATTTATATTATAATCCAGAAATCGGTCTATCAGGAAGCATCCTAAATATCAAAAAATATACAGTTTGAATTGAGTAGTAACAAGGCTTAGTAGGATTTTAATTGTTGTCTTTGTACATTAGGATGACAAAACTAAACAAAGAATTTTAATAAAAATTTGAACGCCATCTATATAAGCTTTGAGGTGTGTGTGTTGTTTCCACTGCGAATAGGTTCCGTTCCGTGATAAAATACCAGATGCCGTTTTTCTTAACTCTCTATACCACCTATAATATAATTATAAAAATTTTAAAGCCCCTTAATTTTAATAAGATAAAAGTGACTTATGACAACATATTGTTAATGAGACATGAGCAATGTAACAAAAAGTTGTGAGTGCGTAAGTCGTTGTCTAAATGAATTCATAGTGTTTCTAGAGTAAGATATTTCGGTGTTACATTTTTTTAATTAGGTGGAATATTTTCCAGAAATATTTTCCATACTCCTGAAAGCTTTGCTTCCGTCTTATGTTTTTCACAATGTATTATGTATTATTTAAAAAACGAAATTTAAATTTAAGATTGCTTTTAAAAACACTTTTGTAAAATCTAAAAAAAATCAGGACAGTGGCAGCTGAAATCTTTTAGTAGGCTTTTGTCACACGCTTTGAACAAAAATGATCTAAATACTCGATTTTGGCTGGTTCGATTCGTGACTAGTCTCACAACACGCTTTCCTCCGTTGTTCCATTCCTGTTTAAATATATGATGTGAAGGAATGAAAGCCTACAACTTTCATTTGAGGAGAAGTCATAGACTCAATTTTACTTGCTGAAACCTCCTATACCCAATTTTGAGTCAGTTTACCAAAGAAACTAGTCAAAAACAACAAAAGAACATGGCAGTACTTTAAATACACTTGGGTAGCCGACTAATTTTGTTATAGTGAACAATATGAATAAAAATATAAACAAAACAAAGAAATGATTGAAGTAATACAAGAAGATAAGGATATTAAGTGGTAATTGATATTTTACGTTTCGGCTCTAATGTATACAGATTTAATTTTTTTTTACATAGATTTAAGGCCTTGCTTTAATTGCACGATGGTGCGACATGTTTTATTATGTTAATGATAATAATATTCTTTAAATGTGTAATTTTATTTCTCATTCAAAATCTAATGGGGGTCATAATATTTTGCGCTTATCAAAACTATTCCAGAGGTGGCAAATGCATTTTGCATTGCATCTGCACTAGTCCATAAATAACAAGGGGTGATTTTATGATATAGGAGGGTAAGCCGCGTTCTGTACTGGAAAGCTATGGAAACGTACATAATTATAAATAAAATAAAAAAGCCTTATATTTCTTACTAAACTATAAAGACAAAAGAAAAAATAACACTCAAAAATAAATCTAAAATGAACACAATATAATAATAAGTGTAAAAAAAATGAAATGTTGTACATTCTCACTGTGTTCCATTTATCTAGCAAGAACCCCTCGTTATTCGAAGGTGAAGGCCTCCTCTAGAGATATCTAAACATCCGTGTTAATAGCTGTAACGCACATAATACAACGTGGTTTATACTTGATAGTTACTTCGAAGACTTGCCTCTCTTATGTTAAATTAAACTCATAATTTATGTGAAACAAAAATAAATTATATGAAAACAAAAAAAACACAATTCTTATTTTATATTTATCTTAAATCTAATTAAAACACGAACTTGATAATCAAACGACCTATCCATTTCCTCGTTTCTTTTTAAAGACCTGATCAGATTGTATATATCAGACATATCATGTGAATCTTAGAGAAGTGGGCTAATTAATTGTCTTTCATTGATTTGTTTCGTAAAGTTCGCTAGCTAGGCGATTATATGTTTACGTGATTCATGGACTCAAGTAGTAGTCACTGGCCGAGTTATCGTCCATGTCTTTCGTTTTTGTAGATATTAGTGTGAGATCCATACGAGGACCTTTTTTCGATGGAACGCCGCATTTTTAACATATGCAAATAGGCCTACGAACATTAGTCGTTTGCCGTTGCAGTTATAATAAAGGAAAGATGGCGCAGTTACTTTGTTACGCTTGCACTAACTTCATTGCTGGGAACTAAGTGCATTATTTTCATCACTTAGTAACACATGACTTTGTTTTTTTGAATTTTGTTTTAATGTTATACACGCAAAACACGTGACACTCACGCGGTATCTACAAAGATATGCTCCTTCTTTACACGCTTTAGAAATAATATTTCTTTGGCATAATAAAATAAAGGTCTTATTAAATTTTTTTATCCTTTAACATAATTTCATTTTACTTACTGGAAGCACTTTACCCCGTACAAGTAACAGCAATGGACTAAGTACCAGGATAATATAAGCCTAAGGAGGTGATAAAATGACGTTGCGAACGATGCGATCAATAGTTCCGTTTACACATTCATTCACGTAAAATAGTAAAAACAGTACATCACGTGGTGCACATTATGTGCAAAATAAAACAAAACGCCTCATTAAGCCAGCAGAAGACATAAGGCACATAACAGAAACAAATTATAGCAGCCAGGTTCTTCTTAGTCTTTTACAATACTTTTTGTTTCACGCGTGAATTATCTTACTTTGAATGCAATCTGATATTTCCAAATTTCTCTCACTACTAAGACTTGACCAGAACACATAGATTTGCGCTAACTTACGCATATCCTTAATATTTTGGTACTCAGAAGGGACAATATTAATTGATAACATGGAGCGTGGATCCGTCATTACAGGCCAATATTACACAGATTTAATTCCCAACTTGAGGAAGGCCATTAAATAGAAACGGAGAAAGAAACTTCGAAGGAGCGTGCCTTTTCATCATGACAACATACCCGCGCACAGTTCGGCAGTTACGATAGTTGCCATTCAGCAAGCTGGCTTTGAATTGGTTGAACATCCCCCTTATTCACCGATTTGGTTGCCCAAATTGAAAAATAGTTATTGGGAAACACGTACAAAGAGATTTGGTAAGGTGATGAATGTCGTACTGCGCTTTTTGCATAACTATAAAATCATGATATTTAGATGTCATGTAGGTTCATGTGTAGGTCGGAAAATACGAATGAGAATGATTAAGGAAACATACAGAGCAATATTATAAAATACAAGACACCACTACCAGGACACATTATTACTTTTTATGATTGTTTTAAGTTTTATTTTACTCTTAGCTGCCAGGAAAGTACTTCCTAAGATCACAACATGTGTTTAAGCCATTTCCAGTAAACAATAATTACGCTCTACTTGTACTAGGAGTTCATAGATAGCGATAGATGTATTTATGACGTAGTTGACGGGGTATATATAATTGCCATCCATAGTTTGACATAGACGCACAAAAAATAAGGTTTAAAAAATAAGGTTACATATTTTATAAACTTATTTACAAAAAAGGATGTGCCTGTACTTATGTACACGCGTTAGAAAACTCTTTTGTCAAAACAAGATAAAAGTTGTTGTATTTTATTTTTCGCCTAATTCCACGTTTCTAAAACTTTTGTTTTATTACGCTTAAAAGTATTTTTTCGCACGATTAGCTTTAAATAAAGACAATTCTTTTAAGGATACCATTTGATTAAGGCTTCGTTAGCATAAATTCCTTCTTTAAAATTATTCAAGTCATTTTTATCTCATTTATGAAATATTTCTTACATTGGTAATATTTTTTACGTTATTATATTTTTACTCTACATGTGTGTCGAAGAAAACCTTTTTTTTTTCTTTTTAAAAAATATCTGTGTGTTGCCACCAAATATCATGTAGTAGCAATTTATTACTACGTCACTTCATCGACTCTGGATTCCAATGCTCTCCTAGTATGAATGCAACGGAAAGTACAATCAACCACAGTGTTTCACAAATTTGATGTGCGCTTCGTGTTCGTTGCTAGTTTGCGAACTTGCATTTTTAGCATTATCTTTTAGTGAAATAAGCAATAGGTATGAAAAAAACACCATGTGAACTTGAAGAATTTAGATATTAGTTGCACGAATTATGCTTAGATGAAATAGATACTATATAAATTTTAAAGAAAAAAGGAGATAAAGCTAAGTGCACACTTCATTTAATCGGAAGTACTTTACTACGTACAGATAACAGCAATGGACTTTGTACCAGGAAATTATAAGCGTTAGGAGGTAATGACATGACTTTGAGAACGATGCGTCCATACTCCCGTTCGCCAATTTATTCAGGTAAAAGATTAAGTGCTGTTCCAGCTTCTTCTTAGTCTCTTACTACAACTAGCGCATGAATAATCTTACTTTGTAGGCAATCTGATATATCTAAATAAGTCTGACCAATTAAATTTCACCAGAAAACATAGATTTTCTGACACGCAGAACTTAAGCAAACGATCTTCGTTACAGTATGTAAAGGCCTCCTTTACGGAAATCAAGAAGCTATTGCATTGTTTAAAGGTAAATGCATAACTGGACAAGGTACAAAAAATGTGTAATTTGGTGACAAACCTTTTAATTATGTAACTATTAACAATACATAACAAAGGAATTTGGTGCAGTACTTTTAACTGTTATTTTCTACACTTTATAAACGAAGCTAAAATTTAAACAAATAAGCATTCTAATTTTGCTCTTAGATAATTGCTTATTAATTCGACACATTGAAATCCATATTCATTTGCATTCACTTGCATTCTTTATTATCATATTTATTTTTTCATTTACCTACCAATTTGGATCCTACCTATGTCCGTAAAAGCCTGACCACCCGAAGACCTATTCCTTATTATGCTATAGTATCCTTGTCCAGTTCGTTTTGTCGTTCCAAAAATGTTGCGAATGACGCGCACAAACTTTGATCTATGAATTATGGAGCCTAAAATTTCGTAGAAAATGACATTTTATTGTGACAAACAACATTGTGATCCCTATTCGGTTTACCTGCGATAAAATTATTTTTGAAGAAACTTATTAAAAATTATTTTTATATTACCACCTGGTGTTAAGCTGTTTGTCGTGTAAGCTTGAAAAATAAGAACAATAATTTTAATTCATAGTAAAGTATTTATTCATTGCATTTTGTATATGGAGGAATATGTCCGCTGAGCTGACTAACACAAACAGCAATGACTAAGTGAGATGCAACTGCACTTTTACTTAAAAGCATTCTCGTCTGCACGCGTCATAGCAGTACTTGTGGCGGCGAATGCATTTCCCGTTGCACTTGTACTAGGATAACATTAACTGTAGGAGCTGACACCATTGCGCAGTAACTGAAAAGCAGATCAATACTACACACGTTTGTGTATTTAATTCAAACACACTCGTCATTTGCACTGTGAAGAACTCGTAAAGAACCTCATTAGCTATTCGATTTCTAGTCAAGCAAAAATGTTTATTGCTTGTCATTTAATTAATTTGAGCCTAATCTGGAGAAACTATAAACAAAAATACAGCGCATGCAAAGTTTGCGCATGTGCATAAATGCGACGTGGTGCAGTCCAGTCATACGCCAGTGTGCAGTTTAGAGGAGGGACGGTATGCAGTTTTGTGTGCGAGTTTTGTTATATAAAAATGAAAAGGGATGTACGGAAATTACCTATCTCACAAAAATATAATGCAGAGATCGGTCCATCAGAAATGTAGCACCTTAAATATAAAAAAAACTTACGCTTTGAATTGTAAGAGTAATAAGGAGTTTTAGTAGGATATAAGTTGTTGTCTTTACAAGTCTGCGTCCGTCTACTGCTGAACACAAGCCTCCCTTAATGCACGCCACCGACATTCGACAAATGTCGTCCAGCCCACACCAGCCATTTTTTCATTGCTTCTTGCCGCAGGGTGACCCACACTACGTTTGCCGAGCCTCGGTCTCCACTCTAGAACTTTCCGACTCCAGCGGTCATCAGTTCTGTGGATTAAGTGACTGGTTCACTGCCACTTCAACTTACTAATCCGGTGGGCTATGTCAGTAACTCTAGTACTACAGAGATACTTTGAACATAGCCCTTGCCATAGCTCGCTGAGCGACTTTGAACTTGTGGACCAATTAAACCATTAAGTGCTGATGTCTCGGCACCGTAGGTCATGATGGGTAGGATGCACTGAGCGAAGACTCTCGTTTACCCAGTAAATACGCTGGCTACAGTACCCTTCAAACCGGAACACAATAGTGCTTTCACACTAATGCATTTCGTCAGAAATAGGCACCGCGGTGGTACTGCCCCAGACGGCCCCCTGTAAATAGGGGACCTACCACCTACATATTAGTAATAAATCATAATTAATTGGTATGCATTTATTATTAATTATGAATAGATGTAAATTTTATTGAATTTATTTTAACTTTATTTAAGGCGATACTAGCGCTTAGCATTCGTAATCACTAGGCAGGCTTGTAGAAATTTTAAAGGTTTTAAAAGTTCTGCTTGCAATTTATAATAATTTTAATAATATTGTAATAATTTTGTCTGTATCTTGATTTATTTCATGTTTGTTCTGGATGCCGTTCCTCGGTAATGGCAACGAAAGATTCTTTTCTAATTGTTACATTACAACTTACGGATTCATTGGAAAGGTTGATGATAGCCAGATGTTCGTCGTCCATTCCTTATAGTCTTAGAAGTTTTTTAAAAAGTTTTGTTTTCATTCACATTGAAAAAACGATTGGAATTGGCAAACAAGATCTAAATCTTCCCCTTTAACTATGACAATCCTGACAGATAATCTTCTGAACTCTTACCGAAGTACCGTTTACAAACGGTAGAGTAGCGAAATAATCAAAGATTCCCAAACTGTATTGTGTGCGTAGCGTAACCTTGATAACTCAGTCTGTCTTGTGAACATAAACGCTATAAAGGGTTTAAAAAGTGCAATCAAATTATGTGTCAACATTTTATTCTTTTGTACAAATAGTAAACACAAAAAAATATTTATTAAACCAACTGTGAGTTCCGCTTAAACGTACAAGTAATAAATTGGAGCCCTGTATCTGCGTGTGACGTGTAACAAAAAATGTGGACTGTAAATTACTTAATGTCAGAAGAGTTTATGCAAAATAAAACAATGCTTGGTAGAGTTAATAAAATTTACTACTTTTATATAATTTACTGAGGACATGATAATATGTAAGGCAAACTAAAACTGACCTATCGATGTGTCTAAAAATGAAACCACTTTAATTGTTTCGATAACTTGAAGCAAAACAACTGGCAGACCGACCGTTATGGAGGAATATGCTCAGTTGGCTGGCAATTAGTGTTTTTTGTTACATCACAGCTGTTTGGGGCGCGGTTAATTACCTTGACAAATTACGTATGGTATTTGCATTCAAAAATACCAGAGTATTTATTGTAACTCTATAGTTAAAATGTCTCTAATTCTACTCAGTTTTAAAATATTTATATAGTGGTAGCTGTGATTCTCAATTTCTGCTGCCTGTTAAGAAATAATACAAAACAAATAAGTTGTTCCTTTAAAATAAAAAAGAAACATGAATGACATATGAATGATACACTCTTTATAAATTAAATTTATAAATAGTTGCCTAAAATAATTTATAATATTTATAAATAATTTTAATAAAATCAATGTATTGATTAGTTTTCGCGCTTTTTCATTAAAAATAAAAATAAAACAGTTGAATATGAAGAAAAACCCAAAACAAGCAACATGACATAAGTTGTGTAGAAAAAAAGCTGTTAGCCTATACGACCCGTCTGACTTAGTTAGATAATATTTAGCTAGAAATTGCCAAACTCACTATTTAGTCAACTTGGCATAATATGCGATTCATCATGTTGTCCTTATAACCAGTCAGTCATATATTTAATTTAATTTAATTTTAGCCGATAGTATCCCACTACTGGGCAAAGGCCTACCTCAACGTTTTCCATTCCTTCCTGTTCTGTGCTGATCACTTAGAACTTTCGTCGTAGTGAAGGGTTTCGTCTTTCAATTTCATCGGTGGTCTGCGACAACGCATCTTCCGGTGAGTCTGGAGCCCAATTCTAGTGAGCATTTCTTTTCCCAAGTGTCATCTGGCGCGCGTGCCACATGTTTAGCCCAGTCTGACCTAATTGTTGGTTAAGTTTTTGCTACGTCTTTGATTAAGGTATCGGCACAGAGTGTTATATATGATTTGGTTAATTAATCGATACTATAATCAACTTTTTAAAAAAGCCTTAGTTCCTGACAGTCAGCCACTAAAGTCCAAGTTAAAACAGCTGACTCATTGTAATATTTTTTGTTTGTTCAATACATAAATTTAAATTTAAGTCCTAGAAGTATTTTTTTTGTAAATATCTGCACCATCCCATTACTAGTGGTTAAGAACAGTGAACTAACATAGTCTCGATCGTTAATGTAGTATATAATGTTTTTTTTTTATGTTGGTAATCCAATAAGTAAAATAAAAGGCAAACTCGTTAAAAATTCAGACTATTATGTCACTTTAAAATAATTACTTTCTTATTTTAATGGGAGTAACTGAATCATATCTTTATATAATTAGATTTAATTACGAGGACCTGCGGCAGTTTTGAAAGCTACCAATTTGCGGTTGCATGTGAAAGTGGCAAAATGGAATTGTCTCCGCTCGGTTAAGCGAAACAATTTCTTTAATTTATTGCCTTGTTCTTGGCGGATTCAATTAGAGCAAATAAATTACAAAGAAAACAAAACACTTCATACTATTTACTACGATTTACGTATTTTAGTGAAAAGCGGAGGTCATGTGTTCAAATTCTGGTAATACTGAACATATATTTTTTGTTGTTTTCTAGTCGGTTAGGGCAATGAAACTTATTACCAGATTGCATGTAAAATAAGGCGATCCATATGTTCAATTTGAATGCTTCTTCTGGTATATGTCCCGTCGTGGTTCTTTTGCCTTTTTTGTGATTGAAGCTATATGCTGTGTACGCGCTTAAGCATGTGCTGCGTAAATAAATTGCTGATTTGAAATTTGTCAATCAACACTGTAACAAGGGTTTTAATGTCTATTATTTGGTATTGACTGATGAAAGGTTTATATCGTTTACAAGAACACTTGATATGATCTATATAAGCCGACTGTAGCTTCTTTTCAAAATAGCATGCATCTTAAAGAATGTTTATTTTTTTTAAGATTGGTTCTGAACCTGTGACCAATCCTCACTGCATCTTTGAAGTAATCGCTATTCCGCATATTGGGTTTTATCACAAACATTTCTTAAAAATTCAAGTAATACAATTTCTTAAACGTTGATTATTATGTCTTCTAACTTGATTAATTATAATCTATTTTAATTATATTGAAATCTTTTTACTTCACATCGAAATGAATTAGTTTACTAGTTTCCGTAGTTCTTGATTGTGTTAACAGTTTTACTAATTATTTGTGATAAGACATTTATTTGGTCACGTATCTAGGGGCACAAGTTTCCACAATGATTTTTAGGTAGATGAATTTCGTATCATGTCATTGTATTGCTTTTGCAATAGTTATACAAGTTTATTTTTGTTTTTTTTTAAATGAAAATATACTGTCAAGACTGTCACTACCTTCAAATTTACTGACATCTAATTCATCCATCGAATGCAATATAACTCCTTGGGATGTGATGGTTACATACCAGTCGCTTCGCGTAAAAACTGTTATGTGGCAAGTGAACAAACTTCTTCTAAAGTATACACCTTCTAAATATAATGTTATAGAGAAATAGTAAACATTTTAGAGGTTTTGAATGTTATATCTTAAATGAACATATATGTTTGTACTCACAAGATAAACGCTGTCTAAACGATAGACCGAAGATCTCCAAAAAAGTCCGCGAAGATGTGTCTAGGGATAGCCAACAATAAATAAATACGAAACCATTTATGTCTTTCAAGAGTAACCTCTAAACAAAATTATGTATATATTCTAGTAATTTTTTTTATTTATTGAAGTGGCGAGACAAGCAAGATATTCTTATGGCCAAGGGGAAAATCTCCTTGCCCATGAGAAATG
>DWTZ01000107.1:0-10677 GCA_018246075.1 Lamproptera meges | reverse complement strand
CGGTCGTGATCCCATTCTTCCCAGGAGCCTTTCCCCCCTTAAGCTGCCGTAGAGACAGACTAACCTCATCAAAGCTTACGTTAGGAAGCTCGCCAGCAAGATGCCGTGATAGGCTAGCACGCAAAACGTTAACCAGGTTATCAGGTTGAGTAACCTGTGATATACTGATGATATAATAAACTATTTCTGTCATAGATTACTAAAATAGTTTATTGCCTATATCGTGTTATATGGTAGTTCTTCTTACTGGCAGCCAGCTTAGGAAGAACTACCGCGGTAATGTGAAAACACTATTGTATTCCGGTTTGAAGCGTCGCATCCGGAGTAATTAGGAGTTAAACGGGACTATGTCTTGGGACGGTTGGATGGATTAGGCTTTGCTGTGCCTTTTTCTGAATTTCCCATGAGCAGGGCGTATCAGTTTTTATCAAGAGAGCGTTCTGCTTGTCTTGTCTAAATTCAATATAGCAACACAAATTTGTTACCCACGTCGGGTCATATAAAGTGAAAATATTCGTCTGTAGATGTGGCGCAGGGCAATTACACGCCTGAGAGCATGAAGCCGGCGGGCTCCAAGGACAAGACCAAGTCCAGCACGACCAAGGAGGTTCCGATATCGACCGCGCACCAAGAAGATCCCTTGTACATGGCGATAGTGGTGGGCGTTCTCACCGCCCTCGTGATACTTCTGGGCGTCGCTGTGTTCCTGATAGTCCACCGACACAGGCACAGGAAGTGCTTTGCCTCGCCGCTTGCCAAGTCGACGATGTCGCAGAAGAGGAGTGTCGCCGACGCCTACAACACTTGCGGCTCCTCAATGCTACCCGAAAACAAGATCATAATCGACTGCGGCCTTGACGTCAAGTCCGACGAATACCAGGAGCCCTATCAAGCCCTGAAGTGCGCACCATACTTTAGTTACAGCACAGTACTACTCGAGATGAAGGATTTTGTCAAGGATTCGAACACGGCGCTGTCCGGTAAGTTGCATTCTATATTTTCATACGATTTTAAGCAAGATAAATATTTAATACATAACATTGTGTTGACCGATTATGTATTGGCAAATCACCTTTTGTGATGACACAAATAATAGCGGTCGTTGAGTGTAAAAAAATAAATAAAATTAAACCAATTGTTTGATTTTAAAGAAACGTATTTACTACTTCTAGGGCAAGGACTGATTCTTGCCATTCAAGTGATTCCCTTTTTAAATCATTCATATATTAAAAACTAAATTAGATTTGAAAATTGTGTAACTTATGGCAGCGAAGTGGCTTCGTACATCTAACGTTCTTATTGATAAATTGACACTGAAAGCCAATCGCTGTGCGACCGTTGACTAAAACCAACTTTATATATACGACGCCGCTCTGATATAACATTCTTTACATAATTTCCAAGATGAATTTGGCACTGTACATAGAGTTGGCTTCGTGCTCCGTTGCTAGTGCAAAACGTACCTTATCCCGCTCGCAGACAGTTCGAATTACGACTACGCCGTGCCCGAGCTGAGCTCCGCGCCTCTGCTCACGAAGCGCCGCCTGGCAGACAGCCTCTCGGGCCGCGCCACCGAGCTCATCGGCGAGCACGAGGAGTGCGAGATCGAGATGGGAATGGACGCGCGACGCTCTGCCCCAGCCTCGATACGCTCCAAACACAGCACGCGCGTGAGTCTAATTGCTCTGACATGTTTTTCCGTAGCCGTTTTTCCCAAGTTATTATGGAATCGGCTTTCTTAAAATTCTAAAAATTTCCTATTTTAAGGGGCACAACAAAGAACTATAATACACTTTCATTTTGTGGCTCTTCTGAGCATCTCTATTAAACTCACTATATGATATAGTTCCAACGAAGTTTCCATTTCCTAGAACTAGAAAATTTCACTACGCGTAACTGTCACACGGCACACGAATAGAATTATTTTTAAATATATCACAGCTATGTCCGTTCATTCGTGCGTCCATCCACAGTCGCCGAGTCAGCAAGAGGTGCTGATAGATCTGAAGCGGCGCCTGGAGACGACCAACGTGATCGAGTTCCCGAGACACCGGCTGCGAATGATCTCGAAACTCGCTGAGGGAGCCTTCGGAACGGTAAACCAACTGAAACAGGCGTAATACACGCGTCACTTTAGTAATATTTGCATTAAACAGATCATTAAAATATGTACACCCGACACGTATTAACTAACACATCGGCTCATTAAAATACATAGTGAAGTTGCATTCGTTTACAAGTGTCAGGCCGCGTCAATCTCATATTCTAACATTAAACTAACAACGTATATCTCTCTAGCGTTAGTCAAATTTAGTACAATCACCAGCTTTCATTATTGTTACTAGTTTCATGTGACTAACTTATTAAAATAGTGTACAAGTACTGCCGCTTCGTTCAATTCGCTCTGTAACTGTGTCCAAGCGAATCGAAGTATGCAATTTATGTAAACATAAACATATTGTCAATTTCTAATGGCATCTATAGTGAATGCCTTCCGAATGGTTGACAGTTATCGAGCGATATTCAACCGATTAGCTTAAAGCGATGGGCTTTATAACTTTTTTAAATTTCATAAATTTCTATGGTATGACATAATTGTGTTACGGTGATCACTGTTTACACGTTATCCCATTTGTTTTTTTTAAGTCCTCTTTAAAAAAATTATTCTGTTCCAACATAGGTGGTGCGCTATAGGTGTTCTAGTATAATCTAGGAAATACATTAAATTGTTGTACATTTGTTGCTTGCGATTCACGCAAAAACTACTATTATGAACTTCAATGAAACTCTACAATGGTATAGTTTATATACCAGAATAAGTTAAACTTTAGAGTTTATAAAAAATATTCGTGTGAATTATTAAAAATATATCATAGAGAGGGTCATTTATTTAGCATAAAGTGTGCCATCTGCAAGCTGTTCCGGAGTGCACCGCGTACATATTTGATGGTAGTATATTGTGTGTAATAATCGTTATCACAATTTATCATCACGTTAAAGTATACAATTTACTTTGCTCCTTAATATTAGTTTTATATTAAGCAGCTTTCGTATTCGTACAAAAGTCGTAACACGTATTGGATTCGTTAACTAAAGTTTTCCACTTACTAAAATCTCGTACCAGACTTTCGGATTCTTGACTATTTCTCTTGAAGTGAAGAAATGACATCTTATGTTTTCAACTCTTAATAAATGATAAACGCTATGTACGGTAACATTAGTTGTTACTCGTTCGTTAAAAACTTTACGTACATTTTGATTATGAATGTAAAGTAAAAATCTATATTGATGAAAAATCGATTTTTTGAATATATATACATATATATGTTCTGTTCTAATGTTCTATAACAACAAAATGACAGCTGTCTTTTGATGATTTAAGATGGCTTAACGCTCGACGTTTTTATATATTTAGCTCGCGAAGGTTCCATTTCTCATTTAGATTAGCTACGAATTCATACTCAGACCAAATGAGGTGCGGAATTAATGTGAACAAAGTTCAAAGTATAAAACTATAATATAAAACTCTGATTGAAAATGTCGTCAGCCAATCAATGAGGCGCTATTGTAAGCTAAGCAAATGCACTTTGTTTACGTAAATTTCATGTCTAATTTAGCTTTAGTAGAGATTTAGATATCTTAAATCATTAGTTTTGGATTGTGATAAGAAACCGTAATTTGGTGAGTGCCAAGAGAAACTCTGAGAGTAACTGAACTCCTATACGTGACTTTTAATGTAATGATGTAACGCTTTTAATAGTGTAATGTGAAATTCTTTATTTAATGTAAGATTATTAATCGTCTGTAATCGAAATGTAGCGATTATGAAACGTACAATTTTTCATTCTGTCAACATCGTGGCTATATTTATTTAATACTATTATTATTCTGTTATAGGTTTTGATATAAGTAATATACACGTTAAGAATATATTTGTATGTAAGTATATTGTATTATATATATAATATGTTGGTGTATAATAAAGAGCATGATGGTGTTTTTTTGCTGTTTTATTAGATTTCTTCAACAAATTCTCATTCATATGTTGATTGTTTTATTATACATATTTTAATATAATGAGTATTATATGTATTTATTAATCTTCTACTATGTTAATGCTACATTCACGAAATTTTTAATTTATGTTTGAAAACCAGAGATATTTTACTTGATTGTTACTTGTATGTAATTTTCATTACATACAATCAATTATGATAATTATATTTTTTTTGTCTCTTATTCTCAAATTAAATATATAGTAAGTTTATGATAATTACTTCATATTCATTAGGTTTACGTAGCCGAGGCTGACGGCGTTCCAGAGTACAACGGTACAATTAGTTGTGAGAAGCGTCTGGTCGCCGTTAAATTCCTTTGCCACGACGCCTCGCCGAAGGACAGGTATATCATGTATGACGTGGTTTTATAGCAGATTTTATTACACAGATTTTTCTCATTGCACCATTCTTCTCTATCTAGTGTTGGCTTAGATATTTGTTGATGTAAATTGCATTCAAAACTATTCATACTTTGGCGGGTTGTTAAATGTCCTTTGTACAATTTTCCTTAAATTATCCTTAATACAATTTCAAATTTGATTCAGTTCTTAGACGAGATCTTGTCTATTCTTATTTAGAGTTATCTGTATTATTATCGGAAATTAGATTATCGGAAAGAATTCAATCTCGAAATATTAATATTCTTTAGTTAGGAATGTAATTGTGTTATTATTGAATTAACGACTATGGTAGCGGTAAATATGTCGAGTATGATTCAATAACAAAGTATTCATTCAAATTATTTGAACAATTCGTACTAATCTTATCTTCTCTTCAAACTGTGGATTTGTTTGCGTGTGCGTGTGTTACAATTGAGTCTGGCTTACGTAGGGAGGAGTTTGAGCGTGACGTGCGTATACTTGCGGCGCTGTCTTCGCCGCACTTGGCCCGCGTGCTAGGCGCATGCCGCACCCCGCCGTTGGCCGTGGTGCTGGAGTATTTGGAGTTGGGGGATCTGTGCGCGTTCCTGAGGAACGCACCACCACCGTCGACGGCCACTCTTCTGCATATAGCGACCCAGATCGCCGCCGGGATGCAGTACTTGGAGTCTCTCAATTTCGTGCACAGAGACTTGGCGGCGAGGTATGTCCCGTGTTTGTTTTGTTAGTGATGTGACCTCTGCTCTGATTATTTGCCGGTACTGATACATTTAATAAGCTTGTGTGTTGTCGGAATTTCATTATCGGTTTTGTGTCATATAAAAGAGACATAGCAGGTATTGCTTATTTTTTCTTCATATTGTCCCTTACATAGATATATTTGTACATGTCATTACACAGATTAGGAGGTTTTACCGATTATCATCCCGTCTATTTCAAAATAAATCGGAAAAGGGTTTGAAGTTTTCAACCCTGTGTAATAAATTAAATGTATTGTTGAAGGATTATTATAGATATTGCGGTGTTGCATTTACCACGAATTTTATATTGTTAATCAAACAGGTTTATTGATTTCTTTTTGTATTTAACACACAAGTAAAATAATCGAGTCGATTTTGGCTAAAGATATTTCTGATATATCGTCACTTTAATAGTACAAAACTTCAACAGGAACTGCCTGATCGGTAAAGGTTACCAGATAAAGATCAGCGACTTCGGCACCGACAACGAGGCGTACGCGTGCGACTACCACAAGGTAGACGGGCGAGTGCCTCTGCCCCTGCGATGGGCCGCCTGGGAGTCTTTGCTGCGCGGCCATTACACCACCAAGAGCGACGCCTGGGCGTTCGCCGTCACGTTGCACGAAATATTCACCTTGTGCCGGCGGCGACCATACGAGCACCTCACCGATGGAGAGGTAAAAATGAGATTCACACGAGTGACCAACGTGTGGTTACACTTTGCGACGCGCCACAACACATTCAGGACGAGACGGTGTTGTGTCGTGTCGTGGTGTGGTGTGTTGCCTGGTAATGTGTTGTGATGTCGTGTGTATATGTATCGATTGATCGATGTACTTCAATTTATTATTAGTCGATTACCGCTAAGACCGATTTATATGTAGATGATAATAATTCGAAATCTAGTTGACTAACTTTCATAACACTTTATATTGTATCGGAGAACTCCGACTCCGTTTTTTTTAAACTTGATTTACACTTCGAACTTGTTATATCCAAATCTCTGAACGCAGGTGATTGAGAACCTGTCACACCTGCAAGCGGACGACGGCCTATTCGAATGTATCGAGCGTTCGCCCTCGCTGCCCCGTGACCTCTACGAGCTGATGCGCGAGTGCTGGCGCCGCGACGAGCTGGAGCGGCCCACCTTCGCGGAGGTGCACCTGTTCCTGCAGCGGCGGGCGCTCTCGTACGTCACGTGATACGACACGAGGCCGCCGCGCTTCGCGTGCTAGCACACCGCCCGGGGCAGGGCCCGCCACACCCTCCCCGAGCTCTCTGAACAAGTGACCCGATTCTAAGTGGACTGGAATGATGCCGACCGATGGCTCGGATGCGATCTCTGTGCTGGTGCGATTTGTTTGCTTTCTACCAAACGGCACGTGGGAATGATATGAACATTGTGATTTTTAGTACATAGTGACGTTGGACGTCGAGCGTTGATATGAATGTTGAATACGCCTTTCGTTGCTAAGGATCACGTTGCTTATATCGATTTCACTTTGTAATTTCCCTTTGTATGGATTAAGTTTAATTTGCGGATGCGTGCTTGCGATTTTTTTTTTGGTCTATATCTCCTGATCGAATTTGATATGGATTCTCGTTTGGTAGTTCCGTGCGGTTAGTTGTTTTTGCGTATAGTGAATGGTCGGTAGGTATATAAGGCTTTGGCAAGTTTATTTTTACGCCAGATCTGTTATCGTGAATACTATAATAACTCACAGCGACGTTATGGCACGATATTAACATTTAGTGTGTCATTTGTAAATTACGATCTGATCGTGGTGCTGTGTACTTGTATTTCGTATACTTTTCAGTTCAATTATTGAACTGAGTGCTTATAATGAGAACCGTGGTTTAAGTTGATCAGTATTGTTTTTTTTGTTATTTAGAGAGAAAAAAAATTAGGTTATAATTTTTCCGGTGATTTCTTATAGCCATTTCTTATATAGCTAGTACGTGCAACCATTATATGATGCAATTTATTGTCCGCTTCACTAAATTGTTTTAGTTTTGGTTTTAAATGTTTTAATTTAACTAATCGCACAACCATAGCTTCCTTTAAGGATCGAACGTGTAACTCTAAAGGCGTGCCGGGTGTTAGTTACCTTTCATATTTTCTATAGAACGAAAACAAATAGCGATTAACGGTATCTGATAAGTCAAATAATTAATAAACGTGTCGGCCCAATTGTTGTTATATTTTTATACAATATTTATTGAGCGAACCCTACATATCAATGTGAAGTAAGCTTTATTGTCTTATTTAAGACCTATCAAGTGTTATATATATTTTTTCGGTTTTGTACACCTCACGCGTCTTTGAGTTTACACGTCGATGTAATCTTTAGCGATAGCACTGAGAGATCGCATCTGTGGACCAATCACAGACTTTCAAGTGATGCGAACAACGTAACCAACATGGTAACGGACTGGCGTCGCACGTATTGTGTTGTCATTGGTCGATTGTTGTACCGCTATTTACATCACTGTGACAATTCGCCAATTAGAAAACTAGCTGTCAAACGCTACTTCGTTGGCATGTGTTTAACGTTTGTTTAGCGTTTCCGGGTTAATATGTCCGAAACCATTGTATACTGACATCGGCCAAACGGACGCAAAATGGAACAGTACTTAAGCACGACGTGAAAATATATGAATAGTTTAAAAACAACATTATGGACACTAATAAATATGTGAATTTTCAATATATAATCGAAGATATTGTTACCGTGTTAATAACAATTGTGGGTGTGTGTGTGTGTGGTTAAATTTGACAATACAATGGATGCTTTCATTTCCATGAATTTTTGCAATAACGTTAACTGAAAAAAAAATCTATTTCAGAGTATTAATATGGCCTAAGGAGAGATATGATGATATATATAATATATATAACTATGTGTATTTGGAATTAGTCAATTTAAATGTTTTTATCGTGCAATATAGATCCCCCCCCCCGTATGGAAATATATCACACAGATTAAATGGACTTAATGTAATAATAAACGAATAGACTTTGATGTTGTTAAATGTTTTCAATGTGCCTGTTACTTAATCTTGTTGTATAATCCGGTTATTTATACATTTGATCACTTTGTTTGTTTAGATATAAATATATGTTTCTATCAGACCAACAATAAGTTGGTGCTATGACTCGTTTCGGGATTTTTTTATGATTGTCTGTGCAACTGATAGTTTTAATGTCACTACTAGACTTAACGTGTATGTGTGTTAAGTTTATGCTTATCTAATCTATAGTTAAGCCAATTTGGAGATAGAAATTACGTGAACGAAATCAAATACTGACAACTCGATCGTTCTTGTGTAGTAACATCGCGTGTGAAATAAAAATGGCAGTTCACGAATGCGAACGCTTACGACAATACAGTTTGACGTTAGGTTTGTTTACATTTATTGTAAGTCTAAATTGGCTTAACTATGCATATATAATTGGTGTTTTCACGTCGGTTCTATGGTATAGTAAATTATATTAAGCTCCTCTGCCCCCCCTGTCTTTCGCTTCATCCAGTAGTTTTTGAAGTGCTGTATTATAAGTGATCGTCTCCGTTGGGTCCGATGTCGACAATTGAACAGAGAAGGTACTTGTTATTATTCAGGGGGTGTGGAAAGTTTGTTGCCCTCGGCACGCGAGCGTACCTTGATCTCCATTAGAGACTGATTTATTCCAGCGCAACAGCGGACGGATTGTTCTGTGCGCCAGTATGGGCGGATGTTGTGAATGTTTTTGTACAATTCTTTTTTTTTTTACGGTACGTAGTTAGATTTAATGTGATCCCGACGCTTCGGCGTGTCGATTCTTCATAGACACGCGATTACGATGCTATCTATCGATAGTGACACCCGCCCCCTACTTCTTGGGACTGGGCGATCGTTCAATTAGTTAGGTATATGACGCATTCGTTGAATCGCCGAGCTTTACAGCTGTGACAGGGTCCCGAGGGTTGCCAATGCCGCTTCGCTGCGTGCAAGTTGTGATGGTTGTCTGAGATGAATGCAATTGCATGTGTAATGTGCTGACCCAGCGGCGGTTTATATGAAGCGGGCTTACGTACGATAGACATAGTGACGTGATCTTCCGAAAATCCCCCCACACCCGCAACTGCTCTCGACTCTCTTTTAGGGTGTAGTTACCACAACCTATAGTCATTTATTTTCGTATAACACATTTCAACGGGATGCGTATATGAGTGGATATTAGTAAGTTCTCTAGTTGATAGATGCATTTGAATCGAATAAATTATTTAAAAAAAAAATTAAAATTTTAAATAAAATAATAATATAAAATAAATGAATATTAGAAGTATTATATGATAGTTGAGATTTGTCTATTTTCCGTAGTTTGCTCTATGGCAGACCTTTCGACAATATAACGCGCGAATTGGTAGTGTAACTCTATCTGTGTCGCGGGTGGAATGTCCGGACCTCTGGGGACGCTTCAGATCTCCCGGGTCCGGACGGTGGCTTATAGTTTATATCACTAGGTTTTATTCTTCTCATCGTGGACCTAAAACTAACGGCTTAATCTCTATGGCCTAATAAATTTAGCACTAAATCTAGATTATAAGCGAGCTAATTTAGTTTGCAACTTAGATACGTTTGATCCACTAGTGTGTGTACTCAAATACAGATGGAACCAATGTTGCTAGTTTTAACAAACACATAGAGGTCTAATTAAATTGTAAGTAGTAAGACTATAATAGTTGTTAAGTACGCGTTCACTCTTTATGAATCTGGCCTTATTTTTTTCTTGTTGTACTGTCTAGCTTTTAGTGTGGCCGCGAGGTGTGGTGTTGTAATGAATCCCTCGCCTCGGGGTTTGTATCGTTAGTGATTGTAATTGTTAGGACTCGTAATAATAATCATGTACAATAAAACACCCTTTCTGCCTTAGTGATGCTATTCTTACCCCTAATGCTACGAACGAAATATCACGTTAGAACGAAATTTTTTATGTACCTTGTAAATACGAATTCTTATGGCTGATGTAAAATATTGAGCACTATGGAAAACTTTAATTCCTAACAATGGTCCAAACTTCACTCGCTTTTTATTTGTACTATACGATTATACAATTTCTATTTAGATAAAGGAATAATTATTAGTTTAGAAATACGTCTTATGCTTTAATTTTTTTTTTATTTTATAGATGTAAAACGTGTATTTGTCGAAATGCTTAATTTTCATAATCAAAGGTTTTATGAAGAAAAAAAAAAGGTTGATACCAAATGCAGTATTTTTATTTTATACTCTACATCTTTGTACCCGAATAAAAGCAATAAACTAATTGGTCTGTATTTATTTTTGATGCTGTCCCCGTGCTGTTCAATTATATGAATAAACAAGTTTTTACTATGAAAATAATGATTGATTTAATGTTGCTTTTTATTTTGACGGAGTGAACCCTTACCGAATCAGTGTCTAGGCCCTAACACAACAAGACAAGTTTTTTTTAGCGTCAACAGTGCTGATATTAGG